>LPNX010829343.1:377926-531399 GCA_001517045.1 Pseudotsuga menziesii | reverse complement strand
AACTCTGAATCAAGACGTACCTCAAGAGAGAGAACACCATGCGAAATGGCATCCCGTAGAAGCTCGATAACGGCACTATATTCAGCAACATTGTTGGAAAATGGCCATAGACATACACCTCCTTAAGACAGTACATGACCCATAGGAGTATAAATCACCCAAGCAGCTGAGGCTGAGTGTTGAGTGTGACAGCTTGCACCATCCACGAATCCTATGTAGGTGGAAGATTGCATTGACATCTGCCACAAGAAATGGAAACTAATCCCAAACCCGATCACGATAAACAAGACCTAACTATGCAAAAGAGTTGTACACTAATATACAACAAGCAGCCTTGGCTAAAGATCATGCATAGTATTTTTTGAGATAGAGCCCATTTCTAGGCTCCGCCAAGACTGTTCCTTCGTAATCCACTAACTTGTAGGAACCCTTCTCTAACACACGCTTGACCACGTAAGGACCACCACATAGGATTGAAATTCCCTACCCCCAAGGGTTCTTTCGATTGATCCCACAAAAGGACCAAGTCTCCCTCACTAAACACTCTCGGAAGGACAGACTTATCGTACTCGTCCTTTACGCGATGCTTATTAACCTCTAGAGTCACCAAGGCATCTCTACGTTGCTCATCGAGTTGCTCAAGGTGAACCAAACGCTCCTCCAAGGATGAAGTGTCTGGTAAGAGTTCCAGGCTAACTTCAATGAAGGAATCTCGCATTCAACCAGCAATATCGACTCCACTCCATGAACAAGCTGATATGGAGAAAAACCAGTGGCAGTCTTTACCGCGGTTCGATATGCCCACAAAGCAGGATATAACATAATATGCCAATTCGTCTTGCTTTGTGCGATGGTTCATTGGAGAATGGACTTAAGTGATTTATTCACTGCTTCGACCTGTCCATTCACTTGAGGATAGTAAGAAGAGGAGTTCTCTTGCTTATACCCTAACTTGGATGCCAACTCTTCCATCATACGGTTCTGAAAGTGCGAGCCATGGTCAGTGACAAGCTCTCTCGGAATCCCAAACCTAGAGATGATTTGGTTGAATACGAAGTGAGAGGCTGTCTCACCGTCGGATTTTACTGAAGGCATTGCCTCAGCCCATTTCGTGAAGTAATCAACAGCCACTATGATATGATGGTGCCCCCCAGCCGAAGCTGGGTTGCAATCCATAAAATCGAGCCCCCATTTAGTGAAGGGACTGGCGGTGATAATAGGGTGTAATGGGGTAGGCTTCGAGCACATATTACATGCAAACACCTGGCAAGGGTGGCACTTCTTGACCGCTTCAATACAATCCTTAAAGATCGATGGCCAAAAATAACCTGCTCTCAAAATATTTTGAGCTGTAGAAAGCCCAGATAAATGACCACCACACGCCCCTCTGTGGCAATCATTAAGCACTACCTCAACCTCCTCATGAGTTAAACAACGTCGTAAAAGGGAATCTACTCCACGGCGGTACAAATTATTGTCCACTATGAGGTAGTTCTTGGAGACGTGACGTAATCGTTGTCGTTCATCTCGCGAGAGGTGAGTAGGGGTCGTCTGCGTTTGCAGATATACTATGATATCCCCGTACCATGGGTCAGCCATTGAGATTAAGAAAATGTGTTCATCAACGAATGTATCTTCACATATCGACTCCTCAGCCTCGCTCGGAAAATCCGATATGAGCTCTGCAAAGATTAAAGATTTCTTCGATTTTACCGAAACAAATTCGAGATCAAACTCTTGCAGGATGACAATCCATTTATTATACTTTCCCCCAATCATCCTACGTGTGAGGACAAATTGAAATGGATTGACATGGGCAACAACCAAGGTCTGGTGAAGGAGAATATAATGTCTCAAATGCTGCACCGCATGTATGGTAGCTAAGGCAAGCTTCTTGACATGAGAATACCAAATCTCTGCGTCAATAAGGTTTTAGCTCAGATAATATATGACATGCTCCTGGAGCTCATAATCCTCCTGAACCAAAACCATCCCAATCATCTCCAAAGACGTGGCCACATATAATAGGAAATCACGGCTATAATCTGGAGGACTAATCACCGGGGCTGATGCTAGGGCTCGCTTAAGTGCATCGAAGGACTCCTGGGCTCGCTCATCCCATTCAAAGGGAGTATCCTTCTTCAGGAGACGCATGAAACCTCTAATCAAATTGGCAAAATTGACAACAAATATTCGTAGGAAGTTTTCCATGCCTTGCAAACAATGAAGATGACGAATATTTCGTGGGGGAGACAACTGAAGTATTGCCTCCACCTTCAAAGGGTTGAATCTTATACCCTCTTTTGAAACGATAAATCCTAACAAACGACCTGATTTCACGCAAAAGATGCACTTATGAGGGTTTAATCTAACAGCATAGTGCCGTCATCTTTCAAACACCAATCTCAAGTGATAAGAATGACGCATCCTCATGCGAGAATGAGCAGCGAGATCATCCAAAAATACTTCAATAATGGACTTGAGATCATGAAAAATCAAGGTCATTGCCCGCTGAAATCTAGCTCCAGCATTTTTAAGGCTGAAAGGCATTTTTCGATACGCAAATGCTCCCCAAGGACAAATAAATGCAGTCTTGTGTTGGTCCTCGGGTTTAATTTGAATCTGATTATACCCGAAAAAGTTGTCCATAAAGGAGAACACCTCGCTACCCGCACACTCATCCAAAATATGATCTATAAACGGTGTGGGGAAGTTATCCTTAGGACAGGCACAATTTAGATCATGGAAATCAGTGCATATACGGATTGCTCCCTGCTTCTTATCCACCGGAATGGGGTTTGAAACCCACTCCATCAAGGGAATGGGATAGATGAAACCAGCTTTCAATAGCTTCTCTATCTTTGCCTTTATGGCGGGTGCTTTCCTAGGATTTACCGCGCGTAAACGCTGTCGAACAGGATTCGTGTTGGAGTAAGTCTTAATATCGTGTTTGACAATCTGAGGGTCAATCCCTGGCATCTTATCGTAAGACCAAGCAAAAATATCACGGAATTCCTTGAACAGCTCGGTATACTCCCGAATCTCATCTTGGGAACAATCCGCCCCAATGTAGACATTCTCAATTGTACCAAGATTGGGAGAAATGTTGATAGGCATAGTTGACGATATGTTCTCCATGTTCCCATCAGCCATCTGACCAGGAGAGCTTAATGGAATCATGGTTCTACCAACTTTCTGACTAAGAATCTCCCTATAATCCTCATGCTCCAAAAGGTCAAGCTCTGGAAGGAAATATGATCTATGATGAAGTTCCTCCCATGGTGGCTCAACTCCCAACATAGCCTCAATAATCGCTTCATCTGAAGGGAAAACCATATCAAGGAAATCGTGGGCATGAGAAGACTGTACTGCCCATGCCGGCAGCACATAGGGGTCTTCCTCCTCCGTCTGTGAAGAGGAATAACAAGGATCTGCAGCAGACTGAAGATTATCTTGGTAAGCTATCATGACTGCATGCAACCGCACGCTCATCTCAATGGGCTCACTCGAAGGACTCGATGAAGGAAGAATCCAAGGATCTCCCATATGACTTGTGCGAAAAGGCACCGATCTCGTAGATGTCGAAGCACCATCGAAACTAGATCCTATCATGAGGATGGGTGCAGGACAACTAAAGGTTCCCATGAGGGATGGATACATGCCTACACCCACACTCCCAGTTGCCGGCTGGGAATGTTCAACTTTCGGAACCGAAGCTTCGTAAGATACACTAACAGACAGATTCTTGAATTCCATTTGATCAATCGTTACAATATTCCCATTATGAGGAAAGCATACAACGCGAAATACGGAAGACGCAACGGCTTGCATACTATACATTCAGTTCCTTCCCAGTAAGAGATTGTAGTCAAGGGGTGCATCAACCACCTTGACCTATATCGCAACGGTCTTCCCTCCCAAATAGACTTTAAGAGAAGGAAGAATACCGTGTGGCCTAAACGATCTCCCATCAAAAGCAGTTAACATGGTCGTAGATTTTGACAACTCAGGAGAACCAAGACCCTTCCAACAAGACAAAGACATCACAGAAGTAGCAGCGCCCTCATCAATCATAGTGTGCTTGACGATCATATTAAGACATTCTACATGCACCAAAAGAGGCACATAGTAGGGAAAGCGAGGCTGATGTCCTACGGTTTCAAATTTGATCACTGAGGAAGAATCATCACCATTCACACCAAGAGCGGAAAGAAAATCCTTCCTTTGCGACGGACAACTCTGAAGCACTTCCAATGCAGACATCGCACAAGGAGTATGACCCAAATCCTCGACAACTAAATAATTCTGGGCGGCTCGGGCATTTGGATTATGCCCCGAATGCTTAAGTACCCCCTTAGGAATGCGAGGTGTAGCCTCAGGTTTATCCGCAGGTTTCTCAAATGCTCAAAGGGGTTCCTGGTGGATCAGGTTATTTGCCTGGGTTGGGTTGTGACGAAGTATAATATTTCGCACGCGTCACAACTTTCACGGCACGGACCATATTAATGCACCCACGACCACTAGTTTCAGGTGGATCTTCATCACTAGATTGATCATGGGACTTCGAGTTCATATTCTGGTTATGCGGTAAAGGGTTCGTTAACATAGCTGGGACCTGTGCTATGAACTTCGAAGCTTCATCCATCCTAGGGCACAAGTAAGTGAGGTGATCATCCTTACCTAGCTTGCAAGGAAACTTAACCTTACGTTTATTCTGCTTGTCCCCCCCAGCACTTTTATTGTTCTTGTCATTATTGTTGGCATTCTCATTCTTATTCCCACCCTTTTTATTATTATTTTTACCCTTTTTTCTATTTCGTCCGGGTTGCTGGTTACCCTTCTGGTCGGACGATTGCATAGCAAGTACATTCGCCGGTTGGGTAGGCTGAGACGAAGCCGTAGGTTGTCCCGAGGCAGATTAGTTGATTGAAAACTGAGCAACTTGTTTCACAACCGAACCTACAGGTTTCTTACTTGCACTACCCACAATGCCATCGGCATGTGGTCTAGGTTTGACCTTGGGATCGAAACTAGAATGAGGAGCGTTGGGTATAATCTCATATAACAAACCAGACTGAGCATAGATCAAGTCTAGTTCCTGTGCCCTAAAGATTTCTTGTTCCTCATTCTACACTCCGGATGTGGAAACATCCTTCGCGATATATGGAAATAAAGATTTGAGGAACCACTCAAGGAGGAACTTCGGCGGTATAAAGGATTTAATTAATCTCTTCCGTCTACGCCACTCCTGAATATGATCAGAAATATGGGTGGCTTTATCTTGCCGAAATGTCGACAAGAGTCCAATACCAACATCATAGCATACTGGTAGCTGGAAGTGATTAAGAAAATTCATTGCAAGGTCGTCGAACAAAGTAAAGGCACCCCTAGGTAACTCTATATACCATTTCACCGCAGGCCCTGTAAGGGTGCGTTGAAATAGTCTCAAACGGACCGAGTCCTGATGCAATGAATTGGAAGAGCACCATAGGTGGAATGTCGCAACGTGTTCACTCGGATCCTCTCCTAGTTTGCCTTCGAACTTAGGGATGTCCGAAGGAATTTTGGTAGGGACAGCCAGCCAAGCCGGGTCATGAGCCACAGGATTGTTCATAAGTCTCGATAAGTCAGGTAAATTGAGTGTCGCGAGGAAAGGGAGCCTAGGATGATGAGGTCTATGGGCCGCTCCCTGGTTCATATAGGATTGATTACCACCATGACCTTGGCCATAGTGACCTCCTTCTGTATGACCCATATAGGGTGGCGTGGAAGTAGCATAATGAGGTGGACCTTGACTAGTAGGAGCTACAAAGCCATAGTTAGAATATTAAGCAGGTTGTGAATACCCGCCTCCATAAGGTGGAGAGACCTGTCCATACTGCGTCCCATAGTAGGGTCCATAGGTCATCGCTTGCGATGCCCCATGGGACACTCCATAGGTAGGAAGATATGTTCCGGAAGTAGGAATATACATACCGGAAGTAGGGATATATGTCGTGGAAGTAGCAATCTGACCTCTAGAAACATGAACATAATCTCCCAAAACCACAGGTGGTATGTAGGCTTGAGACACAATTGATCTAGTAATCGCAGTACGAATCTGACTCGTAGCTATGTGCCGACTCGAAGGACCACGTGAGTAAGGTGGAGGGTTTACATTTGAAGAACTCAGAAGCGAGGACGAAGGAATCTCTGTAAGAAGAAATGTACTAGTGCCTATCGTCACTCGTCTGGAACCTGGTATCCCTATCGGATCACTAACTCTAGACCTAGGAGGTATATAAGATGGAGCTTCCACCGCTAGGATGGAAGGTGCAATGTGACTAGTACTCCCAAACCTCTCCGCAAGGTAAGGCATGGGATCGCCCCCAGGCATAGTTCTAGGCTCAAAGTCGGATGCAACATGAAATGTCAAATCGTGCATAGGAAAACCAGTCGTAACATAACTACCATAGCTAGTGCTAGGAGGGTCAAAGTGAGTCTCGACATCATCCGGCATTCCATACCGATAACGTGTCAACGGGGAATCTGCCCTAGGGTGAGTAGGTCTATCATGCAAAGATCCTATCTGGGAAATAATAGGACCGATCTCAGCTAGGTCAGGTGAGGGATCGTATGTAGGAGTAAGTTCCCCATCGTCAATACAAATAGAAGGAGGTGGCTCAGGAATAGTCTCTGAATGATCCTCTTTGGTGTGTGAATCAATGTGTGACATAGTCCGCCTGGACAATTTAGGCCCCTCTCCCAAAGGAGGAGGAGAAGTGGAAAGCGGAAGTCTTGTTAACCGATGAGAACGGCGCGGAACCACACCCAACTCCACAATGACTCAACAAAAAAGCAAAGACTCTATATTTATGTCAACCCTAGGCCAACTAGCGTGCACAGAGCAATCACTATAAAATCTAAAGCCAAAAGCAAGCAAACAAGGGCTGGATAAGTGAGGTCCCGAATGTGGCCGGTATGTCTCACCTAGGAGAGGCTTGAGAGGCCCTTGTCACCACAAGCGGAGGTTCGAAACCAATTATTGTGGCCCTCAGCTTCAACGCATAAAGCGACTGTGCTGTCCGACCCCAACCTGGCCGGGACACATGGAGAATAACCTCTACACGTACCCCCTCGATATCCTAGGTAAGGTCACTAAGGTCACCTCAATATAATCAATGCTCATGCAGATATTTGCAGGCGGGATTGACCGTATGGGCAGGGTAGCAAAGCTCGAAACTCCCGAGAGAGCCCCCAGATATGAATACAATCCTGGCTATATCGCCGGTGCTACATAGTTACCAACCAAGGGTTATCCCGATCAACAACCACTCACACTGCCTAGTGCTTGACTCCCTTTTGAGAGGAGCTTCCTGAGAACGCTGGTTATACCAAGGATTTCACACACTCCCTGGACAGGCACCTAGTTGTTGTTGTTTAGTGATCTTGGAGAATTAACTTTCAATGAACTATTCCAAGATCCTAAAACCTAAGCTTGTTGGTGCACCCTAGAAAAGAAAAGAGTGTAATTCATTTTAATTAGCGTTGATTTTAGTTTGGATTTATTACTCAAAAATAGGATATGGTCGTGCAACTAATGGTGTTATGACACAACAAGAAGTAAAATGCACACCTAACAATCAATGCAAATGCATTGTGTCCATGAAAACAGGGTATGAGTACTACGTGAATGCACAATTTCTTCTTCAAATGCTGAATGCAAATTTCCCTATATGAAGTCCTAACTATTACTCCAAAGAAAATCTAGATCTAATGCAAGTACAATGCAAAGTGCAAAGTGCAATGCATGATGATAAGCAAATGTTTTTGGATTTTTTGAAAATAAAGAGATACAAAAAGCAAAAGAATGATTCTACCCACCCCAGACTCTGTAAGCACACATAAACAGCATTCCAGCAAAGCACTAAGGCAAAAGGACTCTAATGCACTAATCTCAAACAAAAAATCAAAGATGCCATGACAAGAACTTTCCTAAAAGAAAAAATTTAGGCTAAAAAAAACGTTTTTGGTCAGAAACAGAGGTATTAACAGACTTAGGCAGTGCCAAAGGAGACTTAGCAACTAACAGAATTCACCCAGCAATCCACTATCTTCCACAAAAAGGTAAAAACCAGAGTATACGTGACTGTGCGCAGTGAACCCGCGTGTATACGCGACAATCCCAGGGGAAACCGCATGTATACGCGACTGTAAGTGACAAACCCACGTACAGGAAAAAAAAGATGCACAAATTCAAGGCAAACAAGCAGTATGAGACTAAATTCACACCAATCAGGCTCTACTAGGCATACATTCCCCCATACCCGACACAAAAACAAGAGAGAGAGAGCAATTCAAATACATTGAATGCCAACCCCCAAAGGACAATTACTAGGAACTCCCCAGCAGAGTCGCCAATTTTGTTATGGAGAGAAATTCCTATGGCTTAGGGTACCACAACAGACAGCTAGACTCCAGAAATCAATCTTTCCCAATAAGCAATAGAAATAAAAACATCTAACACTAAAGGATCGAACCTCATACCTTATTCTGGACAGTTGAAGTAGATCCCCATTGAGCTTTCCAATCTTCAGCTTGAATTGTTATAGCACGTCCTCAACAACAAGTAAACAATACAAGCATACTATATTTCATGGTGTTAGATCTATTCTAGCATATATAATCAATAATGTATAAGCATTTGACATATTCCAATGGATACAATATTCATTCAAATACACATTACTGGACAGGAAAAGATATTTCTATTAATATGAATCAGAGATTACAAGTGACAACCTCTGACGGCACGTCTGCGAATCGGAGAAATTGAATCCCCCACTTGGGCCTCCACCACCTCAATTCTCCATCACTCCGATAGCAAGCTTAGTAGCAAAAGGCAAGCTTGGGAAGAACACAACAGTGCTCCAAGGGACAAAGGGATGTAGACTCAAGCATAATTTCTAGCAACAATGGACTATAGTTTCGATACTCTCAATTCTCTCTTCTGCTTTCAATGTCTCAAGGGTTCCTTATATAGCTTTTCAAAGGGATACTGAAAGGTTGAATCCGTGCGATCTCAAGGCATATGGAAGGCCAAGAGTCATATGAGTCGGATCCAAGTCAAGGAATGCTCCAAAGGATTTTGGATTATGTACACATCCAATGTACATGACTATAGAGGGAATATCCGCGTATGTACGCAGTTATCGAGGAAAAGGCCGCATATATCACTTTTCTAATGTTTTTAGGGATGGTCAAGGATACATCAAAAGACAAAAAGTGGTCCATAGGGGCTAATGAGTCTGCAGCGGGACAGGGGAAGGCCATACAATGTGTGATTCACCTAGTGTGGTGAAATCTGCTATAACAAGAGAGAGGGGGGAATACGCTGTATAATTGCTGGTGGAATTTCTTGTGCCAGAGCTTGTATGAACTGTTTTTCCTTGTAACGAACCAAGTATGTAATTTTTTGCATACTAGGTAAAGTCAAATGGAATAATTGTTTTGCATGTGATGATTCGACAATTAATTAATAAAGTTACCTTTGTTTCTTTGTGTCCTTTAGTGAATTATATATCAATTGATTTCATATGTTAGTGATTCCAGGGGTTAAACATTAATTTGATATTTTTCTTTTATTATGAAATGATATTACTGATTCACACGAATTTGTTTATATGCTTTAGTCATGATGTTTTCCGTGGTGAATTTTTGACATGATGAGATGCTAATATTAATTTAATTTGTTCACCTGGTTGCAAAATTAACTAATTTCTTAAATAATCTCCAAGTATAAGGTTTCCATGCTAGGATCCATTAACCAAATATACCTTTTCACCTAAAGAAAACATGTTTTCTTCTAAGTAAATTCCAACAAACTTTCACAAAATCATAAGTCTCCTTCTAAGGAGAAAACCATAAATCCAACTGAGGTTTAAATCCATTGGAAGTGATCATACCAAATGACTTGGAAATAGAGAGATTCATGTGGGAATTTTTCTAAGTGCTCCAATTGGATCACTTTCCTTGTGTTGACGTTTGAACCAGTTTTAGGTGTCAAAAAATGGCACTAGAAGAAGGGCCTAAATATATTAATGGCTTCGAGGCATAAAAGGAAAAATATTCCTTGGTCATTGATTGCTATACAAAGTTGTTCAAACCCAATAGTCACATCTACCGCTACTGTAACTTCAAATCCCAAATCCATTTCAATATTGATCTTGCTATACACAAATCCTGTATGGGTTTCTAATTTTCTCACACCCCTACCTGAAGATTCAACATTATGTCCCGTATCTGAGAATTCCCAACATGTTTTAGAGAGATCCCATGAAATAATTACCAAAACCCAAGCCATTATTGAACCATTCAACTGCCATTTTAGGGCTTCTGTTAATGGAACTGAAAGATATGTTGCAAGCTTTGGAATCAATCATGAATCCCAACATTTCTCTCATTTTATCACTCCAATTTGATCTTTTCATGAAATTTTAAGAGAACAATCATATTTGGATTTCACTACAAATCCCAATTTGTACTATTTGGAAATAGAGAACCAAGTCAACTGCCATCACAACTTGACTCCCCACTGAGTACTCCTTGTGGAAATAACTCTGGTAGTAGTTCCTCTAAACACTATACCAATAGTTCATATGAAGAGTCCTATAAAAAAAGGACGTCCCCACCAAATGGATAACAATCAAAATATTCCCTAGCTCGATCAACATGCCATGTCAGTTTCAGGTGTACAACATCCACTACCAAAAAACCGTGAGAAGTTTTTTCCCAAATTTGATCGTGATGATAGGAAACTAGCCAATGATCACATTAAGAAGTGTATGCTAGCAATTCACTTGTGTAACGAAATGCATGAATATGTGGTATGTCATTTATTTCCTTATACTTTTGAGGGTAGAGGTTCAACTATGTATTTCTTTATGTCATTTATGGACTCAATTTGACAAACTGTTTTTGGAAAAATTTGGAATTGTCAAGAAGACCTAGTAATGGAATTGTATACAATGAAGATGAATAATAAAAACGAATAAAATAAATATGTAGTGTAAATATGGCTTATGAAATAATTGTATTTGGGAAAGCAGGTCTTAAATCTTTGTTAACATAAGTGCAAAAGATTTGGTTGAAAGGTCGATAAGACTATGTTCTTTAACCAGTCAAATAAAATGAAGACAAAATTTCATCGAGATGTATTTCTATCGATTTCCATCGTAATGATTGTATACAGTATCAAATTGAGGTGCTTCAGGCTTAATTTAATCCTAAATTATCGCAGACATTGAGACTTCATTTACGTGCATGGTTTCTATCTTATACATAATTTATTGTATAATCAGCGTTAAATGGTTTCTATCTTAAATGCAGTATCTATGGCATTTCTATAATTATAAAACTTGGTATAATGAAAACAATAGCCATGAGGTGGCAATGTCACCGCAGTTGGTAACAAATATTGCTATATAAGTTATAGAAACATAGTACTTTGTCACAAATTTGTAACAAAAAGAAAATTATTTTGCCAAAAATTATATAAGTTCATCATCACACTTTTTCAAGTATTTATTGTTTTTGGGGTAGCGGTTTCCATAAAAAGTATGTAGTGTGGGTACTCGTTGGATGAGGAATCAAATTCCGCATCCAACGATCTCTCCCGATCGAAATTTGAGTAAAACCATAGGGAGATATGTCAAAAATACGAACAGAAAAAGTAGTTTTTTTTCTCTTTTCCTCCAAAATTAATAAATATTATTTTATTATTTTAACTATTATTTTATTATTTCTCTTAGGGGGGCCATTTTAGACCTCAAAATTCATCTAATGAGTGCTCTTATACGACCTTTCTTTCTTTTTTTTCTTTTTACCAAGTAGAATAGGTAAAATGGAGTAAGTGATCTACGACCTATGCCTTCACTTACCTTTATTCTACTTATGCATAATCTTCTTATTGAACGGGTCCTTACATGAGCTCTACAATTGCTGGTGGGGCTTATCCAGGAGAAGAGCAGGTGACCAGAGTTTTCATTGATTTGTTTTAACAAACTCAAAGAAAGAATGAGATTATGTCGCAGGGAGACATGAACCAATAGGTGGGGTATATAACTATAGGAATGTAAGCAATTTAGATATGCAGTCTAGGAAAGGCAATATCGTTACCTCAATAATGCTAGAGCCAATTTTGATGAATGATTACGTCGTTCCAGTTTACCCATTTAACCAAATATTCATTATCATGCCATGTTGATTGATTGTCCAGTGCTGATTTCGACCCCCAAAAACTTCATCTGTCATATACCAGCATCTGGTATGCCATAGTGATACAAATACCTTCAGAATCTCATCATCTTTGTACCCTTTTAGGGCATCATCTGATCTCTAAAGTGCTTCATTTTCCATTCGGAATAGAAAGGCATATCGTTAGTTGATTCTCCATAAAAACTTTGACTAGGAGTTAAGTAAACAACCCTACTTGAGTTGGGAGTTTCTCTAGTCATTTAAAAGATCGCACTAACCGATTATGAAATCTGCAGACTTTCAACTGAATCAAAACTCAAAACAGAAGACGATGTTAACACATTCTTTACATTCAAAGTTCAAAGGTGGTTTCCAACTGAATTGGCATGAAAATGAGTTTTCACCGAGTTAAAATAGATTATTTGCCCCAGAATTGCATTAAAGAAGAACCTGATTGCCCATTATTCTTCTCTATTTTGTGCATGCACTTACAATTTCTCTGGATGATGCAAGGCCAAACTGAATTCCTGTCAAAGCTGCCTACTCCTGCGCGAACCGGGCAGCTTCTTCCATCGTGCCAGTAAACGAAGTGACTGACTTCTTCACTCACTGCACTGGCCATCCTTCCCTCTTCTTAGTCTGCAGGTAAAGAGCAGGCAAGCACCTGGGATTCCTCGTCCTTCTAAGTCTACAGGTGAAAAGCAGGCAACCAAACAACGAAGCCAGCGGACAGAAGAAGAAAATGAAGATTGTGTGTGAGAAACAGGGGAGCTGGTAACAAAAAGTACTTCATCGTCATGCCACTCCCTCGTATACCGACACAAGCATAAAATGGCCTGCCATTGCTTCGTGGCCATTGACATGCACAGGACTTGAATTTTTATGATGTCCGCTCCGCCGCCTACCCCTGACACCAAATTTTGAGGCTTGCGTCAGCAAAAATTAGGCCAATCAAAACTTTAATAAATATATATTTTTTAAATATTATAAATATTAAAATTTTAAAGCATTACAAAACTTTAAAATTTTTCTAAATTTTTTTTCTAATGTACTGTTAGAATAATACAACCAACCTATTCATATATATCACCACGCAGTGACATAATAGAGATGTTGCCCATCCAAAACACCTTTAATTATTCAATCTAAACACAATTTACTTAACAAAACATAAATAAAATGATCAACCCCACCTGAGTTTGAAATTATATAAATGCGATGGGATTAAACTTCGAATTCTAGGTGATTAAATCATAGGTTTGTGTACAAAAGTATTTTCATCCCCCCCCAAAAAATTAATTGATTTTTAATTTTGGTGTTTGTGCTTAACAATAAATATAAATTTGGATTGTGATTAAATCAGTATAGATCCATGAGATGAAAATTTTCAAAGTGTAATCCTTTTTTAGAATGTAAATATAGAAGAAGCTTTTAATTTATCTAAAGTTTTATATATGCTTAATGTTATTTTTATAATAATTATACATATGCTTTTGTAAATGATTTAAATATAATTAAGGTCAGCTTGTTATTTTTTTTATAAGATATATATATATATATATATATATATATATATATATATTGAATGCCACCTGTCAACTCTAGGATGAGCACTCAAGCACTTAACATCCCCCTATTGAGATGTAGAATGAACCTCTTTTGTGCAACAAGTATAAATCTATTTCAACTTTGGTTCTACCAAATGTTGAGAAGGGTCAAATTTCTTTTTGGTGCAAGCTTTTCCTCAAATTTAGGACTCTAAAAAAAGTTTGCACCTACAAAATTTGATCAAGAGTTAAAAATGGATCTATGGTGGTTTAACTCTTATTTTTGGTATTGAAAAAAAAACTAACTCTTTATCAACTAATATTATACACAGTATCCATTTATAATAAAATTGACTATTATAAACAAGATTCTCTTATGTATGTATTTCTTTATTTTCTATTAGAACTTAGTTTCACATATTGAACTAGCTTCTAAGTTTGTACTTGTGTATTAAGTAGAAACTGACAAACTCTTGTGTACATGGTTAGCTATTTAACATGCCTTTATACATGTTTAAAATGACCTAGTTTAGTTTTATTGATGGACTTCGTCATTCTTATGTGGAGATAGAAACATTGAAGCACTTTGTTGCAGTTGCAATTTTTTTCCCAAATTTTTCAAATTTTGGACCCTTCTTTTGATTTTATCTTACCTGGAATTGTTTGGATTCCCGAACTCTGTTTTTCCTCTGCTACAAATTTGGATTTTTGAGGTTGAATTGAGGTCAAACTATTTTTCTTCTTTTCGGAAAGTTGTTTTTTGTTGGCCGATGCTTTTGACTGTGGAACTTGAAGTTTGATTTATGGATGATTTCCTTTATCACTGTTGGAGGTCAGTTGAACAATGAGTCGGGGCGGTAGTTCTCTACGCAGCCGGCATTGCAGAGTGTAAGTAATGAATGTCCCAATGGACTGCTCTTATTTTCGTCGATGCACTTTACTTCATTTTTATTTTTTGGACTGTCGGCAATTTTATTTTATCACGATCGGAGCATTAGCCTTCTATATCACTTTCGTTTCGGAGGACAAATAGAGAACGAGTCGATCGATAGTTTTACTGTCACCAACTCCGTGTTTTTATTGGTTCAAATCTTTTTGCTTTATGATGATTTTCACTATCAGAATTGGTGTTGACGAGTAGTCGGAGTTTTAGTCTTCTAAGACGCCGCCGTTTTAGAGGGAAGATGGCGAACGTTTTGATGGACAGCTCTGATTTTCGCCAGATGTCTTGGTTTTATTGATCAACTTTTTACTTTGCGATGTTTTATTTTCTCTATCAGAACGGTTTTGACGATCGATCAGGGGGACTAGTCCTTTGCGTTGACAACACGGCAGGAGCATTGAGCCTTTGGTCGTCGATACATAGTCCTCAAATTTTCCGATCGCCGATGATTTTTGTTATTGCGGAACTCGTTGTCTATCCACTTTCCGCCATTGTGGTTATCTAGTAAACTATCTCACCGATGATTAGAAGGTAAATGGACTGATACAGTTTTTGGTTATTCATGATAGGATGATTGATGCTGCAAAGAAGACCTATCTAAAAGACAAAGCAGAAGGGAGTTGGCCGAGGAAAGGAAAAGTAAGAAGCAAAGATGTTGCTCAAAAAAGAAGAAAGTGAAGGTCTGAGATCAACAAAATCTCAAGAAGACGAACATATTACTAAGCAGAATCGATAGCAGCAGAGGCCCAGGCTTAAGAAAAGTTCATCAGTTACCAAGCTGGTCCCTTTTTTATAAAGTGCTCTTAAATCTTAATATGAAATGTAACGTATTGTATAAATCATGAGCACTCACTAAAAGACAAAATTATGAGATTAAACGGTTGGGGGGGAGCCCAAAGGTCACAGGGGGAGCCCAAAGATCACCAAGGGGGCAGCCCAAAAGTTTTGTTGTTTTGTATAAATATGGGAAAGTTAGATGTAATAAATGACTTTTTCTCAGATAGATTTGTGAGATTATGTCGTAAGAAGAACTATTTCCTTTTGCAATAAGAATTACAAGTTTTGTGTTGGAGAAAGTTTGGTGGAATATTTCAAATGTTGTGCTATGGATTTGTTGAATGTGAACTATTTAGTTTTCAGCTTGTGTCCATTAACTGTGAGATCGTTCTAACTCTCTGAACCTATGTTCTTGTTATGAATGCACTCTAGTTTATTCCATGAAATTTCCACTGTGAGTAATGAACACTTTTCATAAACAATGAGCTATCTTGTTGTTCATATATCTATTAATGTTCATATGTTTTGAAATAAGTAACAACTATCTGTGATTTTTTTTAATGCATGTGCAGAAATACATTACTCATTGATAAATAATAATCTTGCTCTCTAGGGATGGGTTAGATAGTTAGTTTTAGTTTCTTGTTGTGTGTGATTTAGATGCAAGTGAGTTAGGACGAGAGGTAAGAACCTACGCATCACATTGTGACCGCTCCTTGTATTCTCTATCAATCTACATTCTTAGATGTCTACTTGCATATCATACTTAAATTCAAAAAACTAAAATATACACAATGGACCAGGCCGTAACCAGTAAAACCTTTTATTTTGTTACTTGACCTACGGTAGACCGGACTGTAAACCAGACGGATTCCCCATACCAAACAATAACGGGCTAGTTGGGAACGTTTACTGAGGAGAATCCCTAACTGTTGTTACCTACGAATTTCGAGGCATCAACACACCTCTTTTGGAATTTTTCTTTGCCAAGTCTTTTGGGAGTTTGTTCAATGTGAAGTTAGCAGCCATTTTGCATTGGAGATGGCATTGGTTTGATTTTTAGTTTTGTTTCATTGATGGACTTTGTCATTCTTATTTGGAGATAGAAACACTGAAGCACCTCTTTTGGAATTTTTCTTTGCCAAGTCTTTTGGGAGTTTGTTCAATGTGAAGTTAGCAACCATTTTGCACTGGAGATGGCATTGGTTTGATATTTTAAGCACCTCTTCTGGAAGTTTTCTTTGCCAAGTCTTTTTGGCATTGGTTTGATATTTTAAACACCTCTTTTGGAAGTTTTCTTTGGCAAGTCTTTTTGGGAGTTTGTTCACTGTGAAGCTAGCAGCCATTTCGCACTAAAGATGGCGTTGGTTTGATATTTTAACTATGGTTTATAGTGTTCTTAAGGGATTCCAAATATTGGTTTGATATTTTAAGCATGGTTTATAGTGTTTTTAGGTGATTCCAAACATTCTGATTTTTAACATGGTTTATAATTTGAAAACTTAATACAAATATATTATTGAAAATGAAGTTATATTTTCATTTATATTTATCAGTTATAAAAATAAATTTCTTTATTGATTAATTTAAATATGGAATTGATCTTCGATGATAATTAAAATTTTATTATTAATTTTGTTTTTTTAAAACAATTTTAAATATTTGTATTTTTGAAAACAATTTCAAAATGGTATTTTGATATTTTCGGTTGTAATGTATATAAAATATAGAAATTTGAAACTGAAACATTTATATTTAGTTAAATCATATTTAGTTAAATTTGTTGTTTTTAACAACTCTGTATTTAGTTTTGACAATTTTAAAACATAATCATGACAGACAATTTTTTTAAACAATATTTAATGAACAAATCACTTAATGACCGGCAATTTGCCCCTTAAATTCCTACCCTACGGTTGCATGCTGTAATGGTCAGACTAATCCGACAGAAGATTATTTAAACATAAAAATCACGCCTCCTGATATTTGTTTTTATAGAGAAAGTGTATACATAGGGATCGTCAAGCGACACTACTCTGCCTGTACAATTCTACATGACTACTCTGCAAGTCTAATTTGCTAAAAGTGATTGGAGAAATTTCGAGATAGTCGCCGACCAACCATTTGAGATCCTTCCCTTGCCAGCATCCCTGACAGATTTGTGCCTAAAGAATCGCCTGGCAACTCTGTTTCAAAGATTTTTTTAAGAGTTTGTTCAATGTGAAGCTGCAGCCGTTTTGCAAGGAGGTGGTATTGGTTTGGTATTTGCATCATTGTATATAGTGTTGTTGCATTCCAAATCATAAGATTTTGAGCCTTGTTTATACTTTGAAAAAATTGATATAAATATGTTGTTGAAAGTGAAGTTAGATATTCATCTACATTTCATCAATTATATAAAGACAAACTAATCGGACAGCAGATTATTTATTTATAAAAAGCACGCCTCCTGATATTTGTTTTTCAAGAGAAAGTTATACATAGGGATCATCAAGCGACACCAGTCTGCCTGTACGGTTTTACACTTACGGGTTTGGGCGCAAATCTAATGGTCTAAAAGCGAGTGGAGAAATTTCGAAATTTTCGCACACTAACGATCTGGGATCCTTCGCTGGTCAGCATCCCTGACAGATTTCGCCTAAAGAATCCTTCGACTCTGTTTCAAAGCCTTAAAAACACAACCTTCTATCAAAGAAATAATTACCACTGAAATGGTAGTCCAAGCTTTTACTCACTACATTACTCGTTTTACTGACTAGATGTTTTCCAGATAACCATCGGAATTGCAAAAAATATTGACCGAAGTGGGATTATTGGGAGTTATTTGCTTACCCGCCGTTGGAAATCCATAGATTTCATTCAAGCATATACCACTTTGTGCCCAAAAAATTATATCTCAGCGCCTTTTAAAAGTAACGCCGAGGATACATGCATTTCACACAAATAGCCATATTCATTGACATAATAACAAATTTAGTTTTTATAAATAGGGAAAGATGGCATATCAAATCATTGTATTAAATCGATAAGACGTCTATGATCATTAACCAGTCAAATAAAATGAAGACCGACTTTCATCCAGATGTATTTCCATCGTTATGATTGTACACAGTATCAAATTGAGGTGCTTCAGGCTTCATTTAATCCTAAATTATCGCAGATATTGAGACTTCATTTATTGTTTAATCTGCGTTCAATGCAGTATCTACATTATAAAACTTGATATAATAATAACAATGTGATGCCGCCCATCCAAAACACCTTTAATTATTCAATCTAAACACAATTTACGTAAGAAAACATAAATAAAATGATCAGCCCCACCCGGGTTTGAAATTATATAAATGCGATGGAATTAAACTTCGAATTCTAGGTGATCAGCCCCACCCGGGTTTGAAATTATATAAATGCGATGGAATTAAACTTCGAATTCTAGGTGATTAAATCACAGGGTTGTGTACAAAAGTATTCCCAATGGTTGTTTAAAAAAAAATGATTTCGACTTATGGCATTCATATTGGTTTGTGCTCAACAATACCATATATAACTGTGAATTGAGATTAAACTAACTTATATTTATTTTCATTTGGAATTTACTAAGAATTGAGTGGGATCAAATTTCTGTAAAAGTAAACTTTTTTAGAATCTAAATCTAGAGGAAGAGTTTTAACTTATTAGTAGTTTTATACAATACTTTATGTTATTTTTTATAATGATTATTATATATATATATGTTTGTGTAACTGTTTTAAATATAATTTGAGTTAACATGTTATTTTTTATAATATTTTTTTTTAAGGACACTTCTTAATTGTAGGATGAGCTTTGAATCAGTTACACATCTCTCTATTGGGCTGTAGAATGTATCTCTTTTGTCGAAGCAGTATAAATCTATTTCAACTTTGGTTCTATCAAATGTTGAGAGGTTAAATTTCTTTAAGTACAAGCCTTTCCTCAAGTTTGGGACTCTAAAAAGGGTTTGCACCTACAAAATTTGATGAAGAGTTAATGAATCTATGATGGTTTAACTCTTATTTTTGGTATTTGATATTGAAAAAAAAACTAACTCTTTATCAACAAATATTATACACAAACTTTCCATTTCTAATATTATTATGATGGTTTAACACTTATTTTTGGTATTTGGTATTCAAAAAAAACTAACTCTTTATCAACAAATATTATACACAAACTTTCCATTTCTAATAAAATTGACTGTTATGAACAAAGTTCTCTTAAGTATTTATTGGTTTTCCATTAAAGCTTACTTTCACATATTAAACCAGCTTCTGAATTTGTACTGGTGACCTAAGTACAAACTAAGCTTACTTTCACATATTAAACCAGCTTCTGAGTTTGTACTGGTGACCTAAGTACAAACTGAGAAACTGCAAATTCTTATGTTTACATGGTTAATTATTTAACATAGACTTGGGAGTAAAACGACCTACTCTCATAGATGGACTTTGGCATTCTTATATTGAGATAGAAACATTGAAGACCGTATCTGGAATTTTTCTTTTGACAGTTTTACACTTCCTGGTTTGGGTGTAAGTCTACCTGTACAGTATAAAGTTTTTACCTGGTTTGGAGAAATTTCGAAATAGTCGCCCACTAACCATTTGGGATCCTTCGCTCGCCAGCATCCCTGACATATTTTTCCCAGCATCCTTGACAGATTTTTTTCGTGCCTGACAACTCTGTTTCATACCCTCAAAAACAAAACCTACAGTTCCTTATATCAAAGAAATAATTACTATTAATTACCACTCTAACTCAAATCCTAGTCGAAGCTTTTAGTGACTAAATTCCTCGTTTTACTGAGGAGATGTTTTTCCAGATAACCATCGGAATTGCAAAATTATTGACGGAAGTTGGATTATTAGGAAGTATTTGCTTACTCACGCTTGGAATTGCATAGACTTCATTCAAACATATATGACTTCGTGTCCACGTAATTATATGTCAGTGCCTTTTAAAAGTAACGCTGAGGTTACAGGCAGTTCAAACAAACAACCATACATTTCTTTGAACAGCGAAGAAAAATTCAAGACCCTATAGATTACAGTTTGATTATTTGTAAATTATACAAATGGGATGGAACTAAACTTCGAGTTTCAGCTGATTACATGGGATTTATGTGGGGATAACTCCATTTTAACTTTTGTTGGTGTTAAGATGGATCAAATTCAAAACGTGTAAACTTTTATTCAAATTTAAAGCTTCGTTTTGTTAAAAGTTAATATGAATTTATGTTGATTTAACTCTTATTTTTAAGATTAAAGAAACTTATTTAATTTTTTTTTTAGCCTTAACAAAACTAACTCTTCACCAACCTGTATTATACACAAACCTTCCATTGCTTGTAAAACTGACTCATGTGATCAAGATTCCACTATGTATTTTGTTAGTTTTCCATCAAGTCTCAGTTTCACAGATTATACTAGCTTCTGAGTTTCTACTTGTGGGCTAAGTACAAACTCGGAAGCTACAAACTCCTGTGTTTACATGGCTACTGATTTAACATGACTTTATACCAATTTAGAGTTAGAAACTCCTGTTGTTTACATGGCTACTGATTTAGAGTTAGCAAAACGTAGTCTCGTAGATGGACTTTGTCATTTTTATCTTTGAAGCACCTCTTCTGAGATTTTTCGGAAGGGTTTTTATCTTTTTGATAATTTGTTCAATGGTTTGGTATTTTCAGCATTGTATATAGTATTGTTGGAAGATTCCAAATTATCAGTATTTTGAACCTTGTTTATACTTTAAGAACTTTGATATAAATATGTTATTGTAAATGAAGTTAGATCTTCATCCAGTTTCATCAATTATAAAAAATGATATATTATATGTTGTGGTTTATTAATTCAAATGTGGAGGAGTTGAATTCAGATGATTATTAAAATTTTATTATTAATTTTGTTTCTTTGATGAAAATGATATAAATACCATTGTCAGTTTCCTCCTGCTATTGTAATGCATATCTTGGGGACATGTATGCTGGAATGGTCAGGCTAATCAGACAGCAGATAATTTATTTATAAAAGGTATGCCTCCTGATATTTGTTTTTACGGGATCGTCAAGCGATAGTAGTCTGCCTGTACGGTTTTCTAAATAATCGCCGGCTAACGATCTGGGATCCTTCGCTTGCCAGCATCCCTGACAACTCTGTTTCAAAGCCTTAAAAACACAACCTTCTATCAAAGAAATAATTACCATTGAAATCCTAGTCGAAGCTTTACTGACTACATGTTTTTCAAGATAATAATCACCCTCTTATTTTTGTTAGCCCCTCGAAGCATGTAAGTTTTTAGGTGGATAGTTATTATATTTTTAATGATTAAGTTGGTAATTTTATAGAGCAGTGAAAAAGAGAATTGAATAGTGGAGAAAAGAAAAAACTCTTTGAAGAGTTCAAGAGCTCAAGCTCTCTGTGATTTTGGAAAGTGGTGAGAGCCAAAACTCTATATTTCTGGTGCTCACATGTGAGTTTGCCAACTCCAATTTTCATAGGAAAGAATTATGAATATGTGTAGGAGATTGTCCAAAGTAGCTATAAAGGCTTTGTTTAGAGGTCTATATGTGTAGGAGATTGTCTAAGAATGAAGGCTTTGTTTAGAGATCTATATGTGTAGGAGATTGTCCAAAGTAGCCATAAAGAATCAGCAGATCTGAGTGCATATAATAATCTCATGCAAGATGAGAAAGATGCCATGAGGGAACAAAAGAAGAAAGATGGAAATGATAGGTTCTACATACACCAATCCATGCATGAAAGCATACTCCCAAGAGTAGCATCAACAGTACATTGTAAACCGCCTATCAAGGCTTGGACAAGGTAGAGACTTCTAAGTTGCAGATTCTTAGAAGAGATTTTGAATCTCTGTAAATGAAAGACAAAGAGCTACACTAGAGTTGTTGGTATGATAAATCAAATGAAATTTTAGGGAGATTGTCACATGCCCCAATTTGCAAAACATTTTATGTTTTAAGAAACCTTATGTTATATTGTATTATAAAGTTTGTAATTTATGACCAAGTGGGGTCAAGGATAATTGAATGCAATTGTTGAATATTTTATAAATAAATAAATGAAAGATGAGACAACAACTTAAAGAAGTTGTTAAATGACTGTTTTACTAGTCACTAGGTGGAGTAGGATGGGTTGAGAGTAGATTGACACTTGGCAACATCCTCAAACTACTTCTAGTTGTTGTAGGACGAAACTTCACTATTTTTGTGGTCATGCTCCCCAAGAAAGTGGAACAAGAGAAGGTGGCTCATTAAGTGGAAAACTGACCGAAAAGACCTAGGCATGCTAATAAAACTTCCCATTGAAGACAACTGAGGCTACTCATTCTTGACTTGTGACCATTCTGGGTGAATGAAGTTCACAAGAAAATTCGATGGAGGGGACTAGTTGAAGTATGTTTTGAGTGGATAGTGTTGAAGACTTGAACTAGTGCAACTATTCTAAGCTGAGTTCATACTACTGCATGCAGAACTGATTGACTGCTGAGCACTCAGTAGAGTTGTAGAGGAATACTAAACTACATCTCTCACTCAATACTTCTACCATGTGGACCAGGAGACAAGCTCAGGGTTCCTAAGAATTGCAATCCAGCTTTTCTCTAGGAGTTGGTTGGGAGAAACGGGTTTCTTAAGCTCTTGTCACCTCATTTACATTTCCAAGTTCTACTTGATTTATCTAACTATCTAAGTTGAGTTTAAGCAATGAAATATTATGCTTTTGTTCTCTAGCTTCTAGGGTTAGTTAAAAGAAATACTTTCACTCTGAAAAGATTGTGAAATACTGGATTAGATAGATTAGGGTAAATGTTTCGAAGTTCTAGTTTAACTAATAGATAGAAAAAATTACTTAAGTGTATTTTTCCACTCCTTTTATAAAGGTAGTGCTCTAGTACGGTAGGTTAGAATAACATCACATAAAGAAATTGAATGAATTATACATGAATGTAATTATTACTTTCCATAGGTTTCCTAAGAGTTATTCATTTGTATGCTTTCCCTTTCTATTTAGAAGTTTTACTTAGATAAAGTATTCTCTAATAATATAGACAAATTTGTCTCTAGGAAATATTTTAAAATATAAATATACTTAATATGTGTACTTACTTACAAAGTAGACAGGTTATTTACTATAATACTAACACTTCAATCATTTACAAACATTATAATAACATAAATTAAATAGGGTGGATAAATTTAAAGAAACAGTAAATAAAGCTAGATATTTATTGGGATATTTTTATCTAAGTAACATAAAAATAAGAATAACATTATAATTAAATATTAACAAAGCATTTAAACTAAGAGAAATTAGGGTTTTGCAAATAAAACATTTTTTGAAGGAATTGTAAAATATAAACAATGTTACCACCTCTTTACTAACAGACGAGTTATTCATTTCACCTTAAAACAAATAAAAATCTTAAGTTTTCTTCATTTGTATAACTCTAGAATCTAAGATCTCTAAATATTTATAATTTTATACATTATCTACAAGAAAACAGTGTTAACACTGTGAGAAAATTATAAACTGAGAGAAAGTAATTAAAAGATTGTTCAATATACAATAAACCCAGAAAAAATAGTGAGTTGGATAAACAACCTTTCTTTTTATTTACTTACTGAAGTAAATAATATTTCATAGTGGAAATGAATTATAATTTAAGGACTAAATATCTGAAACATTTTCATTTCACTTTTAAACATTATTAGAATACATATCAATCTACAGTAATAGAAAAACTCTTTAGGATAAGTTAAAGAAAAATAAGAGCTCATAAGAATTTACAGCTACTAGCATCTTCTTATTAAAACCACAATATATTCATAATTTCAAAATATAAGTATAAACAATAAGCCTCAAGCTTATTTAAAAATGGAATTTACATTTAAACCCTAAAATGAAACTATATGAGTTACGACTCTATGGCCTTTTCCAAACAGAGCCACGGCTTAAAAGTCGGCATAAAAAATAAGATTACAGTAAATCATCTATGGCCGAAAAGGTCCCATAAGTAGTTTTTAAGTCATGGCTGCAAAAGCCCCAAGTTTTTCCATCACAAAATAGCCATGAGGGCTTTGAATAACTCGCAAACAACTTGTCACAATATCGACCACATGGCCTTCCAAAATGAGTACAACATAGTATAATCACGACCGAGCAGAACTCAAACAAGTAAATGGGAAGTATCAACAAATACACATACAACCATTGCAGGAGATAACCCCAGGCTAGACCGAGGCTTACCCAGAGGGTCACGAAGCCTAAAATTTTCCTTGCGTGACGTTTTTTCTAGCTTGGACTATTTTTGTTAAACCTACACAAGTTTTAAACAAAAAATTGAGTCAGAAACCTTCAAATAACAAAGTTTATAAATTACAAAGAAGAGCAGAATAATTTCTATATTCTTTCAAATATTTTCTTCTCACCTGAAGAAACCATCCTCGGTCTCGAATTGGGTATTGAGAACAGACCCTTGCCACCAGGGTATCTATGTTGAAAAATGATGGTAACTTTGTTAGTAAAAACCCCAAAACGATTGTGCCAGTCTAGAAACTAAAACCACGATGAGACAGAGGAAAAACCAACACAGGGGATTTGGGTGTTGAAAGCAGTTAAACCCTACAGTAAACCAGGACACTTTTAAACAGTAAAAACCCCATTACGACAAGTTTAAGAGTTGTTCTCACTCTCAGTGCACAAGTGCTTGAAGTTTAGCACAAGTAGAAGCAGACTAATGACAAGGGAGACCATGCACTAATAGATAGAAAGAAAGGAAGTGAAAAATCGCTTACACAAAGAATGACGAGAAGGTAAAAGACTTCCAGAGGAAAAGGTAAGCCATGGAAGAAAGGTTTTCATTCACAATAGGATCAAAAGAGAAAAACCATGCGGCCATGAGCCTGCAGCTCATTCATTCACAACAGAGACAAAATATTAGGGAAGAATGTGATTTTAGGGTTCGAACACTTTTAATTTTCCCAAGGTCAACCCAAAAACCTAACCATCGAATAACTCCCACGTGGCATGGAAAATATTTACAAATTGTGGGTTTTATGATACTGCTCAAGAGTAGTTGAAGCAACCTGCACACAATAGTGAACGATAAATAAAACTTGTTATAATGTTGTAATAATTTTTATCATCATTTATCATGATGTTTATGCTTGTTATATCTCTAACGAGTAACATAGGGAGGTAGTAGTTATACTAGGGTTTGTATCATGTATTTCAATCTTAGAAATGGGTAGAAACATTCACAAAGAATCCTTCATTGTTAAAGTGCACAACAAATATTAATAAAAGAGAAACTATATCATAGTATAAGAACTTATAAAAGTGATTAATCTTTAATGTTTGGATGCTTGGAAACCTAAGTTAAGGTTGAGCTTGATTAAGTTAATCTATGTAATAAATTATGTATCACTTTAAGATACTCGTAAATTGTTCATCAATAATACCCTATGAGATGAGGATTATTTTACAAAGGTTAAAAATGGACATATTTTTATAGGAAATAATTCTTTCTTCCTTACGTAAAAATCCATAACACTATAGTTTAAGGGAATAGAAAATGTATTAGTGCATCTCTATTTGGTAAGTATCAGAATAGTTATTAAACTATCTTACGCACTAAGTAATTGTTTTATGTGTGTCTTTCAGTCATTGTAATTAATGTCTATATTCAGATCATAGGTTTCCTAGGTTAACTTAACTCGATATTTTAGAAACAAATACCATGGAGGTTAACTCAGCATCAAGTATATAAACAAAGGAAACTGCTCTACGAGATGCCTTTCACTAGAGTTACATACAGGCATTAAACTGAAAATAGAATGATGAAAGTTAAACAAACAAGTTCTAGTTATAACGATTTGGAAGAGTAACTGAGCTAAGTTCAGTTTACTAAAAGTACTTTCATTCCTAGTCACTATGTGGAACATAAATAATTAGATCACCGATACCTCTTTTACTGCTCAAAGATGTAAAATAAATAAATTTACTAGCATTCTATTTTATTCTAATTGAGATCATAATCTCGATCTGGAAAAACTGGTAACAAAATTCTCACCTGTAAAGAACTTGTAAAAGAAGCATCACTTCACTGCATTAGCTATAAGATAAGTAAGCCTCGATCTCAACTGAAGCTCTTTCCTACTTCCATAAAACAGTAAAACAAACTTAGTACTAGAAATTAAACAGATGTTTTCAATTCCTGTTATTCCAAATCATAACCTGCTAAATCAAATCCTTAACAATGAATTGTGAAAACAAACTAATAATGTTATTCCAAATCATAACCTGCTAAATCAAATCCTTAACAATGAATTGTGAAAACAAACTAATAATTTTACAGAACTAGAGATGAACAAAGCATTCGGTTCTAGTTAAATACTATTTAAAGTAATTGTTAGCAGTTAATTGTTCCTAGGAAGGGACAACTACAAACATTATATGTTACATGAAATTTTTTAAATTTTTACAATTTTTTGGAGTATTACATGTGGTATTAGAGCACAAGTTCAGACACTAGGCCTAAAGGTGGCTCAACTTGCATAGATAAACAATAGAGTTAATGCATGCATACTGATTATTAATTTTCTTTTGAAATATTATTTTCAGAGAATTTTTTTGAGTTAAAACTGCAGGTATGGAAAGATTGGAAGAATATGCAGATGAAGAGTCCCCATTTACTAAACGAAGTAATTCTAGAAGAAAACCCATATAAGAAGAAATAACTAATAACTCTTATGAATTATTACAAATGATTAAGGAATTAAGAACTAAGATGGAAACAGTAAAACAAGAAAACGAAAGAATTTTGAGAGCTCAGGAGGAACTAAATCAGATTTTAGTGGGAAAATTTCAGAATGAAGAAAAAGATAAACGAATGGAATCTGAAGAGATGTCCTACCAACACAAAAACAAAAAGTATAAACAATCTAAAATCGAAAGTATCCCATCTTCTGAGATTTATGGTGATCCACATAAGAATAATTATCAGTATATTAGTGATAGTAGCGAAGATAATTATCATACAAGAAAGAGAAAATTTAATCCTTATGAAGAAATTTTAGGAGAATTTAAGAAATAAAACCACCAACCTTTAATGGTGAAAATGGGAAAGGAGAAGAGGCTGAATCATGGCTATCTGGGATGAAGAAATATTTTCAAATTTATAATTACTCTAATCAGCTAAAAGTGAGAATGGCCATTTATAATCTGACTCGGAAGGTAGATATTTGGTGGGAGGAACTAAAACGAGTAAAATGAATTACAAAGAAGAAAATTAACTGGAGTACATTTAAGAAATATTTTAAAAAGAAGTTCTTATCATAACAATACTATGAAGAGCGAGATAAGGAATTTTATGAACTGAAACTGGGAACAATGAATATGAAAGTGTAAATTTGAGCACATAGATTTGTAGACAAATACACAACTCACAAAGTAGATCTCACAATTTACTCAGCAATTAAAGAATGAAACGGTGCAAAAACGGCTTGCAGCTATGAATGCTTTCATTAATCAAAAAGTAATCCGATGATAATTACAATGGAGTAAAATGGCTTTAATAGCCACATGAAATTCGAATCCACATGAGGAAATTCGAATTGATAGACTCTACTTAACTGTAGGTAACAAAGACCTTGTCTAAATCACTATCGGAGGACTCAGTAGTTAACTGACCTTGTCTAAACCATAACCGGAGTTCATCAAAGCTCTAAAACATAACTCAAGTGTTACATTTAGTTTTAACTAAGGTTAACTGACTATGGTAGGTGAGAAATGCGCCCCACATGTGTGCAGTCAAGTAAACCTAGTGCTAATTGAATGTAGAGGACTAGAACTGAATGTAACTGACTCCTAACTTAGCTTGACTAGTCATTAACTAAAGTGAACTGACCTTGGTTAGTTTCGGCACTCCCAGTGGGTTCCTAAATTGTAGGGATTGGTCTAGGAGGCTCCTAAACTGATGCAATCAAGTGCAATCAGTGGCAGTGAGCCCCAATTAGTGTTCCCCACACTTTAGTAACTGAAACATGTGCCCCAATTAGGTCAAGTGGACCCAATGGTGTTAATTACTATAAATAGACTGGATGGACTCCTAATTTAGACATGACTCTCAATTTAGACATATGACCAAATTTGGACAATGGATGATTAATAATCCTAACAACCCCCCTGAATGCTAACA
Organism: Pseudotsuga menziesii; assembly: GCA_001517045.1. Taxonomy (NCBI): domain Eukaryota; kingdom Viridiplantae; phylum Streptophyta; class Pinopsida; order Pinales; family Pinaceae; genus Pseudotsuga; species Pseudotsuga menziesii. Next base: position 502,665 of record LPNX010829343.1, on the reverse strand, counting down.
TGGACAAACTGTGGGCCCTGGTAACTGAGGCCATAGGTCACCCATTACATCAAGTAAAATAAAGTAACTGCTTAATACAAGGAGTTGGGGCAAAAACCACATGGGAAAAAATCCCTCCCTCCAGCTAAGCAGGTAGAATCAGGTCTCAAGTTTGAAAAAATTGAAAATATGTTGTTGCAATCTTCATCTCTGTGAGGTAGTGAAGCAACATGCATGGTGTGCTGTGCATAGGTATTCTGGGGCCTGGCATGTAGACTTCTCCTTCTTCTCCAAAAATGATGATGGGAGGAAGGAGGAATGTAACCTTTGTCTCTTGCTGAATGAAGAGGTGTATGATCATATCCATTCTTCTAAATGTAGTAATACTGAGCCCTTGCCATATAGCATCTTACAGGGAGTCTATTACATCTCCCTGAAGGAGGTAAGATAGCATGACATAGCGCAAGAGTCTTTCATTTTTTAGTGTTAGGTGAGTTTCTAGTCATCTTCCTAGCTTCCAGTTTGGAAGTAGGGATTGAATCTAGATCTGAGTCACCCTGAATCTTAAAGTCATAAACTGTTATAGATGGATCTGCAATAGTAGTGGAAGCTATAAAAGAAGTAGATGCAATGATTTTACCTTCCCTTGTAGGTGGCTGCTGAGAGTGCACTAGTTCTGAAGGAGGCATGAAATGTGAGAACTCATATGCTTTTGAAGCATCATTTGTAGTACCCTTTGCTATGATGCTCCCAGTAGAGATATCTGTGATCTCCACTTAGTCAAGACCAAATATCAGTCACTTTAGAGATCCAATATGGGTCATCTTATAGACAAATAATAGGTTTGAAGCTAGGGAGGGAACAAATAGCACATCTTTGAACCTTCCATGTTCAAGTTGGATAGAGCCCTTCCCCTTCGTTTTGACTTTACTGTTATTACCCATCTGAATACTAGGACCATCAAAGGACTGAAAAGAAGAGAATGATTCTCTGGATGCAACCATATGGTTGGAAGCTCCAGAATCAACGAGGAAGACAGGTGCTGATGTGCAGCAAGCCTTTAGTGCATGTCCTTTCCTTTGGTATTCTTCTTCTTCTTCTTTAGATTCATCCTTCCTTGTGCTAGAAGGTACATAAATGTTGTGTTTTTTCAAAAGAAGAGCCATTTCATCAAGTTTTCTTCTCATACAGGAGCTTTCTTAATGGAAGCCCCTTCCATAGTAAGAGCGGAGGACCTTGCCTTTGCCATTCTTCTTGCTTCTCTTCAAACCTGAAGGTTCTTTTGACTGCTCTTTCTTCATAGGGGACTCATCTCTTTTCTTCCCTTTGTCATTCGCTACCTTATCTCCTCTTGCAACTAGAGCTAGATCTTTGGGAGATCGAATGATCCCCATTTGGATCAATTTATCATTCCTAGAAATAAGAGATTGGATGAAAGCATTAAGAGTAGGCATCTTCCAATTTGGAGTAGTAAGCCTTACTATTTGGAAGGTGGATACAAAGACTGAGTAGTTTGCATTGAGATTTCTGAGAATAGCAAGGATGAGCTGATCTTCATCCTTCTCCACTTTGCATTGCTTCAACAGATATATCAGGTTCTTGAACTTTGTGAAGAATTCATTCAGATATTCGAAATTGGATGGATTGAGAGTAATCAAATCATTTTCTAGCTGATGGATCCTCATCTCATCATGCTTATCAAATAGGGAAGCAAGCTTGTCCCAAACCAGCTTGGGAGTCTTCAATTCTAGGATGTGGAACCAAAGAAATTTAGAGACTGAGAAGAGAAAGTGTCCATGGGCTTCATCAAGCCTGTTCATGTACTTAGCTTTGTCTTTATCTGAATTTGGCTCTTCCTTTGTTTCTTCTATGAGTCTGAAGAGCCCTTTGGTGCGGAGCATTACCACCATGTCTGCCTTCCATTGGTGATAGTTGAAGGGACTGAGAGGCTCTATTGGATGAGCCATTTCGAATGTAGTAGGAAGAACTGAGCTACTGTAGAGAATGCAGTGAGAAGAAAGGGCTGCTTGTAGTGAATGCTGCAAGAAAAGCTAATAACCTATCACACAATCAAACATACAAAGTAAGGTCGGCAGTCTACACTTTTAGAATTTCCTTCACACCCAGCATAGTTGATCAAGCAAGCTTGATCAACAATTTCCTAACTTGGGATATTACGTGGTAAATTCTCCGCTTCTGGTGCAGTACTGGAAAGAGCAATTTGCCAAAAAAAGATCTGTCTGGAGATCTGAGGAGGAGAGGATTCTTGTCCACCGAGGCTCTGATACCATGTAAATTTGAGCACATAGATCTGTAGACAAATACACAACTCACAAAGTAGATCTCACAATTTACTCAGCAATTGAAGAATGAAACAATGCAAAAATGGCTTGCAGCTGTGAATGCTTTCATTGGTCAAAAAGTAATCCGATGATAATTACAATGAAGTTGTTATCATCAGATCTGCTTCAGCAAAATTTCAATTTCTAGCAGCATCCAAATGTCAAAGTGACCACTCAGTTTGAAGGTCCTTTTGGCAGCACACCGTGGTGGATATATGGAATCGTCACAAAGAGAGAAAGGACCTGCTCCTCTTTTATGGAGAGCCTCTGATTTCTTGAAGTGGGCAGAGTTGTGTCCTTCTAAACCAGAACTTGGGCATGCATTGATGCGACTGGCCATAACTCGTCATGTCATGACTCATGCCTATGAGGTCGAGTTGCTCATTCTGGCACATCATTTCTACCAGAAATTTACATTTCTTGATGGAGTGGATGTTCTTGTGGCCCTTGCGGCAACACGAGTTGAATCATATATTGCAGAAGGGGATTTTTAGTGCCTGGCTCACTTGATGACAAGGAGCCTGCAGAGGCCAAGAGCCAAGGGTTTGAAGTACAAATTACTAATGAAATGCTTGTGCCAGTATATGATTTCCATCATCAGGCACATTGCCCCTCGTCTTGTGTAGCTTCATCTTTGCTTGGTGTTCATACATAGTGCGGCATGGCTACTTCAATCCCAATGGATCGGAACATGCAATAACATTCTCAAAATTTTCATATTATTCTCAATGTCCCAGCAGGCCATGGATTTAGCTGTATCGAGCACTTCCCATTGAAAAGAGTTTCAATAGGACCAGAATTCCAAGATGAGATACCTGTTTGGAATGGCCTGCAAAAGCAGTCACAAACTCAAACCATAAATGAAGATTCACCCTATGACAATTATCTCTGGTTATAGAATGGATGCTGAGTGTGCTCGCAATGCTTTAGAGCAGCAGGTTTGGGACAACAAGGCAAATGCAGAATCCTTCAGGTCTGACTTGATGAACATTGCAATGACCACGCTTAGTTCCAAAATCCTTTCACAAGACAAAGAACATTTCGTATCTTTGGCTGTTGATGCAGTTATGCGGCTTAAGGGAAGTACAAAATTGGAATCAATACAAGTCATCAAAAAAGCAGGAGGGTCTTTAAAGGATTCATTTCTGGACAAAGGGTTTATTTTGGACAAGAAAATTGGTGTTGGCTAGCCAAAGGGTATTCAGAATGCAAAGATTTTGGTGGCAAATACTACTATAGATACATAATATTAAAGCAAAACTAAAGGATCTCATATTCCCCATTAAAAGTTCATGTTAAGCAGGGGTGCTTGCCATCGAGACCGCTACCTCAATTTCTTCAAACCCTCGCACTATTGAAGAGGTGTTTAGAGACTACAGAAGCCGTCGAACTGCCATCGTCCGTGCTCTTACCACTGAGGTCGACATCTTTTACTCGCTCTGTGATCCAAAGAAAGAGAATTTGTGCCTATATGGATATGCCAGTGGATCATGGGAAGTTAACTTGCTTGCTGAAGAAGTCCCACCAGAGCTTCTAGAACCAGCTTTAGGCATCAATTTTGCAAGAGATGGCATGCAACGAAAAGATTGGCTTTCCTTGGTTGCTGTGTATAGTGATGCTTGGTTGCTTGATGTTGCTTTCTACCATGGTGCTCAGTTTAACTGGAATGAGGAAGCGTCTTTTTAGTATGATAAATGATCTCCCAACTATGAGGAATCCGCCAAAGGAGAAGACTAATTCTGACAATAGTGGAAGCAAATCTAAGCCATCTGGAAAGCGAATGGGTGATGGTCAACTGAAGAATTCTAAACCAGTTTCATTGAAAGAGGAGGAAGAAACATACGAATATATTGCATTGGCTGTTGTCAATGGAAGCATAGCATCTCATTCGAGGGTGGTTTCTGTGAGGCGCAGAGCGGTGGAAATTATGACGGAGAACTCTCTGGAGGGCCTTCTGTTGGAGGGTTTTGATTACAAGTCCATTATGGGGAAATGCTGTGAGTTGCCTATTGGTTATGCACATATTCCTCTGGGAGTGGTTGGACCTCTGCTGCTTGATGGACTGGACTACATTTCCCCCATGGCCATAACAGAGGGTTGTCTTATCGCCAGTACTAACAGAGGATGTAAAGCAATTTATCATTCAGGTGGGGCTACAAGCATTCTTTTGAAAGATGGAATGACTAGGGCTCCAGTTGTGTGATTTAAGAGCATTAAATGGGCAGCAGAGCTTAAGTTTTATGTAGAAGAGCCCAATAATTTCGATGCATTGTCAGTTCTCTTTAACAGGACAAGCAGATTTGCAAAGTTGCAGGGTGTTAAATGTGCCCTTTCTGGTCGAAATATCTACATGCGCTTTAACTGTTCAACAGGAGATGCCATGGGAATGAACATGGTCTCCAAGGGTGTGCAAAATGTCTTGGATCTCTTACAAGATATATTCCCTAACATGGATGTCATCAGCATTTCAGGAAACTTTTGTGCTAACAAGAAGGCTACTGCTGTCAACTGGATAGAAGGTCATGGTAAGTCGGTTGTATGTGAGGCCATCATTAAGGAAGAGGTAGTGACAAATGTTTTAAAGACATTAGTATCATCACTTTTAGAACTAAACATGATTAAGAACCTGGCTAGATCTACTATGGCTAGTGCTATTGGCGGTTATAATGCTATGCTACAAAATCGACTATGATGCCATTGGGATTTAGAGCACGCGTTATTTCTAATGACATTTTAGAGGCTCCATTTAAGGGTTTAGAGTTATAGTTTGCTTGTGAAATCAATTTTGTTTATTGACAGATGTCTCTTTTATATTACACTTGTACTCAAAGACTGTTTAAAGGGGATTGACTTCCCTATTTTTGAGAGGGCTTGATCCATAGAAGTAGGATCTTATAGTTATATTAAACAAACATATGTTTTGTATTTAAGGAGTTCTAGCTAAGGGATGAGGTGGGATTGGGGTTGGCATTTTTTGGAGTTATGAAGATCCAATTTTGATCACTCTCTGTATGACATAAAATACTCTACATCTTCAATACAGGTTCTACCTTGAATGAGTATGATTGTGATTTGTCTGTGTGTGTTATGAATTGTGCTTCTTGTAATTTATCATGTATATGGTCCATTGAATTCCATTGCAGTGATTCTTATGTTGAACTACAATTATCCTTTATACTTTTAAAAAATAGAGGCAGTTTCATTTCATGACTTCATGATCGTAGTGACTAGGATATTGGATCTTGTATCTTGTTTTATGTTATATAGTTCCTATATGATTTTGTGATTCTCTTATAGCTCTCATGACATACCAGCCTAGTTCTTTGACAATTTTGTGATTTTTCCAATAGTTTTGATTTCATAACAGTTTGATTTTCATTTTGACTTCATTGATTTGTATATTTTTGAAAAATATTTCCTTAAGCTTGAACACTTGTAGTCTAGGTTCAACTTTAGGGATAACAGAAGTAAAATGGCTTTAATAGCCACATGAAATTTGAATCCACATGAGGAAATTCAAATTGATAGACTCTACTTGACTATAGGTAACTAAGACCTTGTCTAAATCACTATCGGAGGAATTAGTAGTTAACTGACCTTGTCTAAACCATAACCAGAGTTCATTGGAGCTCTAAAACACAACTCAAGTGTTAGATTCAGTGTTGACTAAGGTTAACTGACTATAGTAGGTGAGAAATACGCCCCACATGTGTGCAGTCAAGTAAACCTAGCGCTAACTAAATGTAGAGAACTAGAACTTGATGTAATTGACTCCCAACTTAGCTTGACTAGTCATTAACTAAAGTGAACTGACCTTGGTTGGTTTCAGCACTCCCAGTGGCTTCCTAAATTGTAGGGATTGGTCTAGGAGGCTCCTAAACTGATGTAATCAAGTGCAATCAATGGTAGTGAGCCTCAATTAGTGTTCCCCACACTTTAGTAACTGAAACATGTGCCCCAATTAGTTCAAGTGGACCCAATGGTGTTAATGACTATAAATAGACTGGATAAGTCCTGATTTAGACATGACTCCCAATTTAGACATATGACCAAATTTGGACAAGGGAGGATTAATAATCCTATTAGAAAGAACTGAACAATAAATTTTTAAGTTTTCTTCGATATGTGCCTTACATTGTGGATGAGAAGCCTAAGGTACAATAGTTTTTAATCTATTTACCTTTTCATATAAATGATAGAATTGAGTATGACAATCCAAAAACCTTGGAGGAGGCTATGCAAAAGGAAAATTTTTTCTATGAGCAAAATCACAAAAAGGAAAGTATGTCAAACTAGAAGGCTAGAAGATCTAATAATTTTGAACAAAAGAAGAAAGGTTTTGTACCTAAATGTAATTTTAGTAATAATAATGCACGAAATTTTTCTAATAAAAATTTCCAAGGGAATAAAGGTAATTCACAGTTAAAACCAAATGGCCCTAGAAATAAAGAACCTGTTAATAATCATAGTAATTATACAAAGAATAATGAACGAAAAGAACCAATAAAATTTTGGGAATGTAATGGTCCTCATTATGCATCATTTTTCCTCGACTAGAAGAAGACTGTTAGCACCATACATATGGTGCAGGAGGAGATGACTATTGGTGATCTAGCAAGGACAATGCCCAGCATTAATACAACACTGAAAAATAGGCAGGTGAACTATCAAACTTCCATGGTGGAAGTGGAAAGTAAGCTGAATCAAACACCTATATCTATTTTAATTGATCCAAGGGCTAGCTTAAGTTATATTTCTCCCAATTTAGTAGAAAAATGCAAGTTATTAGTAGAAAAGTTTGCAAAGTCATGGTTAGTTCAGCTAGCTACTGGTGCAAAAAAAAAAGTGATTAGTTTTGTAAAGGATTGTGCTGTAACATGGATCAGTTTGAAACCTTTGTTAAGCTTAATGTACTACCTTTAGGTTCTTATGATATGTTAATTGGTATGAACTTGTTAGAACAACATAGGGTAGTCTTGAACTGTTTCGATAAAAATTTTACTTGCGTAAATAATGATGGAGAAACAATAATTGTAAGAGGAATCCCTAGGAAAATAACTATAAGACATATCTCTGTTTTGCAATTAAAGATAGCTATTTGGAAGGGTTGTAAAGCATTTTCTATAATTGCAATTAATGAAGAAAAACTAAAATTGGAAGACATTCCAATCATGAGGGGGTATTCGAACGTATTTCTGAAAGAAATTTCGGGACTACCTCCGAAGAGGGAGTTAGAATTCACTATTGAGTTGGTACCTAGTGCAGTTCTGTTGTAATCTCACAGATCACATAAGGTTACCAATAATACATAATAAAACATATATATCTATAAATCAAAGACAGGAGACAAGAACATATAGGAAAATAGATTATATTATTGCAATAAGTTCATACAAGGCAGAGAACTGAACTAAGTTCTCGTTTGGCTCAACAGCCTAATATATATAATTTGCAAACAGTTACAGAATAACTACTTGTCGGTTCGGTGAACCGACATGACTTTTAGTTAACCGACTTAATCATCTAGTTTAGTCGGCCAACCGACTTAGTCGGCTGATCGACTAAGTCATCCCATCGACTTAGTCGGCTGATCGACTAAGTCGGTCTTCATTCCAGTTGACTTATGTCGACTTGCTCCTTCCTACATCTCCCCCATGAACAAAAATTTTCTTCATCCTGAAGAAAACAGGGAGGTACAAAAAATATGTCCCTGTCGGACTCGTCCAAAATGCCATTGTGGAGGGTTGTGCAGATGAATGGTTGGCCTTTTCTAGATGCAAATATCAAAAATGGCTGGGGCTGTGATAGCAAGTTGATGCTGAAAATCTGTCCAACTCTGCAAAGCTTTCTGGATGTCGATAGTTAACGTAGTTAAGTTGGATAGGACAGGCATCTTCTCTGATAAGGGGAATTGCGCGATATTCTCCACGTTGGGGCCCAAGGACTGATGCTGCTCTTCTGCTGCATTGATAAGGTGTTTCATCATGGAATCCGATATCCTGCTTTTGTATAAGTCCAGGGGACTGATTGACTATTGTGCCGGTTCTTGCTCCTCGACTACTGGTGTCGGTGATGGGGGTGGAGGATTCAACACAAGATCGACGACCTCTTCCGGTGTCGTTATTGTTTTGGGCTTCTTTGGTCGACCCTCAGGGACTCCTGCTTCAAGAAACCGTTGAAAATGAGTTTCAACTGGGACTTTGTTTGTAGCAGCATCCTCTACAATGTCGACAGCCATAGCTACTAGCTCTTCCTCATCGTTAGATGACTCAGCTACGATAAGATTGCGCTTACCTTTGCCCTGCTGTACTTTTTGTGCTCTGAGTTTCCTTCTGGTGGCAGCTATATCAGTGGCCAATTTCTTGATGATTCCTTTTGACAAAGCATATTTAGGGTTATCTTGCTCGACTCCATTTGTCGGTACCTGAGTTGGGGCGACGCTTGCTGGAGCCAGAGGGTTTGCTTGCTGTTGTGGTTGTGGTTCCATCGGCTGTTGTTCTGTCGGCTGTGGGTCGACTCTGGTTGGAGGTTTGATGGTTATTTGTACCCGACCAGGGGGATCGACCGGGGTATCCTTCGACACAAATGTACTTATGTACTGGTTTAACTCGTAGTCCTCCTCTTTCTCCTGGTCGGTCAGTGGCTCCTATACTGAGAAGTCGACTCGTTTGGCTACCTCCGGCATTGGTATGTTGGTCTTCGCCTGTCGAGTCAACTCCTGGAAGATTTTCTCTACAGTAAGGTAGTAGTCGAGGGTGGTGGCCTTGGGTTCTTCACCCTACATATACCAGACCGCGGTATTGTCATGCTCCAACTATATGTGAGACTTCACCGGTAGATTGCGTCAGATGTTCTGAGGCACCCGCCATCTGGTCGTGCGAAGCTTCAACTGTTGGAACCATTTTTCCAGAAATATTTTTCCTTGTGCCAAGTCATGCGGGGTTCCTTTCAGAGAGAAGGGTTTGAACCTGTTCATGTGGAATTTGGTCGGTTCCCAGAAGACTGGACTTCCTTCCAGACAGATGTGGTACATGGCAATCCAAAGGATTAGGGAGGGGAACTTGATGAGTCCTCCCGTCTCTTGGCATCGTTCGTAGACGGTTTTGACCATGTTGGTGACATAATCTCCCCATCGATAGATTCGACTATCGGTGGCTATTGTGTCGATGGCCTCGAGCATTTCCAATTTAAGGTCGCTACTTAGACCTGCTAAGGTGAGTGTGATGGCGATGATCTTGGCCACAATTTGTGGCGTTCAAGTGGCAATCTGCTCGATCATCAATACTTTAGAATTTTTCCCGGAAGGTGATCCTGTGAGCTCCTGGACCAATCCTTCCTTGATTTCGATAGGTACAGGGTTTCCTTGGTTAGACAGATCGGTGAGCGTGGAGATGATATCTCCGGTGATGTCAACCGGTCGGTCGAAGTAGAACCCACCATTGTGGTAACGACTGATGATAAACTTGACGACAGCTTCTTTTGTCCCACCAAAGCTTGCCATCAGGGGTGCGTTGGGGTAGTTGAAGATGGTACTCCGTTGGACTTTTTTAGTCGCTTAGGTCATCTTTTTGTTGACGAAATCCCACTTTTAGATCTTAGTCCAGAGTTTCTGCCATTGTCCCTCCTGTACTTTGGCATTTTTGATGTGCTTTAGTTAGCGGATCAAGGGTGTATCCTCAGCCTGTAGCTCTTTCGCTTTAGTCGCTGCTCTGGTCTGCTTGGGGGCCATTATTTCGTTTAGGTCGGGGTTACTATAGGTTTCTGGGTTTTTAGTTGAATGACTGTGCGAGTGCTCTGTATGTAAAGGGTGTGGTGAATGAACCTTCGACGGTCCTGTATTTATAGGTGCTGGTGTGACTACATGTGGGGATGGATGTGTTAATGACAGACTTGACGCTCCAGCTACAATACGCGAGTGTGGAGTAATGGTGAATTGCTTTCAGTGCTCGAAGTCATAAATGTGTGATGGGACTTTCGAGGTTGTCAGCCGGTGTCGATGCGGAGAATAGTCGACTCGAATGGTCGATGAAGATGGATGGAGGTGATGATGTCGGTTGTCGAAGTAGTGAGTGCCTGTCATATTTTGTTGTGTTGGGTGTATTACTTGGTTTTTTGGAATTTTTATATTTTTATGGGTTTTTATTGACGGTTAAGGTCATTATATGATTTTTATTTTATTCTATTTTATATTTTTTTCAGTTTTTGTAACGCTTGAGTCGGGATCCATTAACAAGCTTCCGAAATACTAGGCCCTGCAATGTTTTTAGTTGGACTGAACCATTGGGGTGTATCTCTTCGACAAGGTAAGGTCCCATCCATTTTGTGTGGAGTTTCTTGGGTTTTTCTTTGACTCGACTATTATAGAGTAATGCAAAGTCTCCAACCAATAGGTTTTTTGTTTTTGATGTTGCGGTCGTGCCATGCTTTCTGTTGTTGCTTGTGAATTTCTTGGTGTTGAATAGCCATGAGTCTGTTTTCTTCCAGCTTGCTAAGTTGAAATAGTCGGTCCTTTCTTGCATGTTCGACATCAACATGTAATAGTTGTGCAATAATAGGTGTCTCCTGTTGAAAATGTAGGGGGACGACTGCTTCTTTCCCGTAGACTAGTCGAAAGGGGGTTTGGTCCGTCGACCGTTTATAGGTTGTCCTATATGCCCAGAGGACCACAGGGATTTTCTCTTCCCAGTCATCTTTGTCGGGAATGCATATTTTGGTTAACCCTTTTGTCAATGTTTTGTTGAAAGCTTCAATCGCGTCATTTGACTAAGGGTGATATGCGGTGCTTCGTCGGTGGTCAATGTGAAATTGGTCAATCAAATTTTTGATGGTTTTATTGATAAAGTGTGATCCTTGGTCGCTGATCAATGTAAGTGGGCATCCAAATCTAGTGATGATGTTTTCGTAGATAAATTTAGCAGCTACCTCACTGGAACATGTATCGACGGGTTCAGCTTCTGCCCATTTAGTGACATATTCTACTACCGTGATAATATATCGTGCCCCTAATTGTCTGGCTGGGATAGGAAATGGTCCTATGAAGTGTATAGCCCAGATTTCAAATCTGAGACTAGGTTTTACATATATCAAGGGAATCTCTATGCTCGACAGAGGTCAACCAAGCCGTTGACAGCGGTCACATCGACTAACAAAGTTTTTGCAATCTCTATGGATCTCCGGCCACCATAATCTCGACTGTTGGATTTTTCTTGCAGTTGTATCTGCTTGAAAATGTCCTCCTGCAGGTCCATAGTGTGCTTCATGCATGATTTGTTCTCATTCATGGTCGAGTACACACCTTCTAAGAATGTCCTCTAACCCCATTTTGTATAGAAATCCATTGATGAGGCTGTAAGTGGCAGCCTTCATAGCTAAGATTTGTTTTTTCTTAGTGTTCAGACCTTCCGGTGCCTGACCTGTCTCTAAGAACTGAGCTATTTCTTCGAGTTCTTCTAGCACTGCTTCTATATGAAGTCGACATCATTTTTGTCTTTTTGGTTTAAACTGCAGATGTTCTTAGTTTGTTTTTTGGTGTTAGTACTTTTTATTTGATGCAATAAATCAATGAATTGAGCCATAGGTTTGTCTATTTGAGTGAGATAGATTAATTGCTGTAGTGTGTTAGGTCGACTGCTAATGAGGTCTTATTGTTGTGCAATGTCATGAAATATGTGGGTTGCCTCTTGATATGTGTGTTTTTGCTTTATAGGGTCAGGATAAACATTTGTGTCTTTAATCTTGCTAATTTGGGGGTTGTCAGGCCCTGTTTTTGTGCCTTGTCGAGTAACAATGTGTAAATTCTTAGTAGTTAGTACATCATGCTTTTGTACACAAGACAAGACATTAACATTTTTCTTCATATTGATTTTTTCTAACATAGTAGGACAATCCTCAAGGGAGTGATCGCCTACTCCATAATGTGTACAGAATTTAAGATCAGTTCTGTCCTTGTACGGACAATCTGCGTATCGGTGACCTTCTTTGTAGCATGAGAAGCACTGGGTGGGTCAACGCATTCAGATGTCGCGATTCCCAGGGAATCGACCTCTTCCTCCATAACCCTGATGTCGGTTGTCATACCAACGCTCATATCATCGATCGTCATATCTTTGTCCGTTCTGGTTGTTTGTATTGTTTTGCTCGTTGTTTTGCGCTACTGCATTCGTTTGGTAGACCGCCTGATAGTTCTGTTGGTTTTTTAGGTTTAACTGACAGTCGGCTGTGTTGTGACTTTTGGTCTCACAGATGGCGCACCAGGAATCCTTTTTGTTCTTCATGTTAAACGGACAATCTTTCATGGAGTGATCTCCATGTTCCTGGCAAATGTCACAAAATGATTTAGTTTGTACAAAGCGAATGTCTTGTCGACTATATTGCTATCGACAATTATCTTTCGAATGATCGGCCGTCAAGCAGTTGGTACACCAGATTTCTTGATTCTTGAAGGTTAGCTTGTTCAAATACTTCTGCATGTTCTCGAGTTGTTCCTCTAATCTGTGGTCTGTCGGATAGGCAGGTATGTCTTCATCCATCTCGACCCGCAGAGCTTTTGTTAGCGCGTCTTCATACGTTTTGAACATCTCTAGACTAATATGTCGACATACTTTCTGCGATAATCCTGCAATGAACCATTGAATTAGTAACTGCTCATCAATAACATAATCTAGTAGGTCCTTCCAACGTTTGTCGTAGTCACGGACTGTCTCTCCTGGATTTTGCTATGTTGTTTTGAGCTTTTTGGTAGCCAGGTGTTTGGCGTCTGGGGTTTTGAAGAATGATAAGAACTGCGCTTTAATCTTAGCTTTCGTCGCTCTGGGTTTCCTTTCCGAAAAGGTCATGTACCATGTCAAGGCCCTTTTCCTTAAGGCTCCAGTGAACTGTGCCATTTGTCGGTCTTCATCTGTTACCTGGTTTGCTTCCCAAGTCGACTCCCAGATGAACCAATGTCATCTGGGGTATTCATCTCCCTCGTAGAGAGGAATGTGAGCTAATCCGTGACCCATGTCTGAATCACTTTCACTGCTCTCAGAAGTTGGAGGAGGTGGAGGTGGGGGTGGCGGTGAAAGTGGTGGGGTTATTGATGTAGTCAAGCCTGTGGAATTTTGGTCGATGGATCTTGAGCTCCCATCGGTTGTTGAGTCGTCATCGAATTGTAGTCGGTTGAGTTTGACTTTGGCTATTGATGGTCCACTGCAACTTGGTGTTCACAGGTCTGCTTGTTCGATTTATTCTAAAGCTATATTTAACGGGGGGGGGGGGTGGTCCTTCATGTGTCGGTAAGAGCAAGTGGATACTCCGGAGGTAGGGTGCCACCTGGAACATCACCCAATTTCCTTCAAGTGGTCGACGTATAATAAGATGTCGACCAGTGTACTTTTCATCACCTAGTCGGCTCCATATACTGAAGTCATCAGCTCGTAAGCGGAGGTCATCTTTGACAATAGTCTGTATTCTAGTACACGGATTTGTTGGGAAAAGGGTTATTCCGTCATTGGGAGCTTTTATTTGGAGAGCTTATGGCTGCTCTATCCACACTTCTTCCTCCTTAGGGGATACCTCTTGCTCTACGCCCTCTTCTTGTCGGTCATGACCCGACTCTGGCGGATTCTCTTCGCGGTCGTCCTCCCTAGGGTTTTGTTCATTGTGTAGCCTTGCGACTCATTCATGTCTTGCTTCCCTTCTCTTCTGTCTTTCATCCCTTTCTTGTTTCTGAATGTCCGACATACTTTCGTACAATGCTATTTTCTTGAAGTCCTCTTTGGTGGAATTTTCATTACTGATGATGGTTATCAGGTTTAGAACGACTAGGATCCACTATGCTCTACCTTCGACACATGACCAGCTACCCCCCCATAGCCTACCCGACACTTTTAGAAAGCCCGGATAGTTCGATTTACTTGCTCAGAAAGTATTCCCCCTCTCTTTCTGCATTGAATTTCTCCCACTTCCTCTGCTTCTCCTCCCAATTGGTATTTGATGGCGGTTCGCACAGCGGTGGATGAGGTTCAACGATGTGGCTTGCTCCGTTCTCTATCAAGAATTTGAACAGCAAGGTCGGTAGGGAGCACAAAAATTGTTCGGTGAAGTCTGTGTAAATTTTTTCTTTGACAGTTTCCACAGAATTTCTGTCTTCGACTGCTTGCTCCTCATAGAAGTCATCGATGATTTTCTCAAACCACTCCAATAGATTTTTTCGGCCTCCTCGGATCAGTTTTTCTAGTAACTGTTGTTCTTTAGTTTCATCCGGCTTTCTCATCCAAAAGTTGCTTTAAGAGTTGTGGCACTGATTCGACAAATTTTTCATGTGTCTCTGTGAAAAATCTTGCTTTGGCTTCAGCGACTGTTAATCTGTTCCTTCTTGCGTAATTTTGTAAGTAGTTCGCAATTTTATGGTCCCACCAGTCCTTAATCTCCTGCTCTGGTATCATATGTGAACATATATTTCAGACATGTACTACCGGCAACGGAACCAATGTTGTAATCTCACAGATCACATAAGGTTACCAATAATACATACTAAAACATATATATCTATAAATCAAAGACAGGAGACAAGAACATATAGGAAAACAGATTATATTATTGCAATAAGTTCATACAAGGCAGAGAACTGAAATAAGTTCTCGTTTGGCTCAACAGCCTAATATATACAATTTACAAACAGTTACAGAATAACTACCTGTCGGTTCGGTGAACTGACACGACTTTTAGTTAACCGACTTAATCTTCTAGTTTAGTCGGCCGACCGACTTAGTCGGCTGATCGACTAAGTCAGTCTTTGTTCCAGTCCACTTATGTCGACTTGCTCCTTCCTACAAGTTCCCATCTCAAAATCCCCTTATTGGATGAATATATTGGAATTAAATGAATTAAAATCCCAGTTAAAATAACTTATTGATAAGAATTATATCAGACCCAGTGTGTCTCCTTAGGGATCACCTGTTATTTTCGTTAAAAAAGACAGTACTCTACATTTATGTATAGATTACCGTCAACTTAATAAAATGACTATTAAAAACAGATATCCATTGCCCCGCACAGATGATTTGTTTGATCATCTATGTGGATAGACTGTATTTTCGAAGATTGATTTACGATCTGGGGATCACCGGGTCTGAATCAAATATGAAGACATCTTTAAAACAACTTTTAGGACTAGATATGGTCACTATGTGATTTTTGTTATGCCATTCAGGCTTACTAATGCCCTGGTTGTCTTCATGTGTCTAATGAATAATGTAATTCATACGTACCTTGATAAGTTCATGATCGTATTCATTGACGACATTCTAATTTATTCGAAGTCTAAAAAAGAACACGAGGAGCATTTAAAAATTGCTTTACAAGAATTACGAGAACATCATATTTATGCAAAATTTAGTAAATGTGATTTCTTTAAGGATAAAATAAAGTACTTAGGTCATGTAGTGACTAAAGAAGGGATCTCTGTTTATCCAGAAAAGATAAAAGTAATCGAATAATGGCCAGTTCGAAAAGATGTAATTGACGTATGGTCATTCATGGAAATTACTAGTTATTATCGAAGATTTATCGAAGGGTTTTCATAATTGCAAATCCCATAACTTCTTTACAGAAGAAAGGGAAGAAATTTGAGTCAAGTCAAAAGTGTGAAGATAGTTTTAAAAAGTTAAAAACATTATTAACTACTGCACCAATATTAAGAATTGTTGATCCTAATAAAGACTTTATAATATGTACTGATGCATGCAATGATGGTCTAGGTGGAGTTTTAACTCAGGAAGGACACGTCACTGCATATGAGTCTAGGAAGCTGAAGATTCATGAGAATAACTATGCGACTTATGACTTAGAATCGGCTGTTGTCATACATGCCTTGAAGATGTGGCGCCATCACTTAATTGGAAGAAAGTTTATATTAATGAAAGATAATCAAGGATTAAAATATTTGTTGGGTAAACCTAACTTAAACACAAGGCAAGCTAGGTGGATAGCTTTCCTTAGCAAGTACGGTTTTGAAATCCAACATATTAAAGGAAAAGAAAATAAGGTTGCTGATGCTTTAAGCAGAAATTAAAAACTAAATTTTGTAGCAGCAATCAACACCTATAAAACAGATTTAGAAGAACAACTAGAGGAAGGAGTAAGATTGGATGAAAATTATCATAAATTACAAGCAAAAGTAACAGAAAATTTAATTTGAAAGTTTAAGTACAGGTTATAGTCTAAATGAAAAAGGATTATTATTATATAAAGACAAACTGTATATACCTAATGTACCTAAGATATAAGTTACTAATTTTAAATGAAATTCATAAGACTCCTTACTCAGGACATCCTGGTTATCAGAAGACTACATTGCCAAGTGCTTTGAATGTCAGCAAGTTAATACTGAATACCAACATCCAGTCAAGTTACTTCAGCCATTACCTATCCCTAGCCGAAGATGGGCAATAATCAGTCTTGATTTCATTATAGGTCTACCTAGAAATCAAAATCTTAATGACTCAATAATGGCGGTTGTTAATAAACTTAGTAAAGCAACTCATTTTATACCTATAAAAAATACTTATAAGGCTGTTAATATTGCCGATATATTCCTGAAACAAATTTTTTTGTTTACATGGGATACTGAAAGTAATAATTTCAAACAAAGACCCTAAGTTTACAGGCAATTTCTGGAAGTCTTTGTTTAAAGGATTGAATACTACTTTAAATTTCAGTACCTCTTTTCATCCTCAATCAGATGGACAGACTAAAAGAGTGAATTAGGTATTGGAAGATATGCTTAGAATGAATGTTAAGGAACAACCAGGTAAATGAGAATATTACTTACACTTGGTAGAGTTTGCTGACAACAATCACTACCAAGCTTCAACAAGATATAGTCCATTTGAAATTTTGTATGGAAGGAAGTGCAATACCCCAATTTCATGGAGTAATCTAGTCAACAAGTTAGTACTAGGACCTGAATTATTAAAATATATGGAGTTAATTATAAAACAGGTGCAAGGTAACTTAAAAGTTGTGCAAGACCGACAAAAAATTCAAGCAGATCTTAAACGAACTCAAAAAAGAGTTCCAGGTTGGTGAACATGTATTTATTAAGGTAAGGCCTAAAAAGAGTTCTCTGAGATTAGGAAGTTGTGCTAAGTTAGCACCCCGATATTGCGGACCTTTTGAAATACTTTCTAGAATAGTACAAGTGGCATATCAATTGGTTTTACCGCCAAATTTGAAGGTTCATAATGTTTTTCATATTTCTGTGTTAAACAAATATGTACATGATGCTACTCATGTTATAAACTAGAACAATATGCAGGTGGAACCCGAAGGATATTTTCTGATGGAACCAGATTGTATCCTCGAAAGGAGAGAGATCTTGCTTCAGAATCACACCATTGGTCCGGTGAAGGTGCAATGGAAGCACCTTTGTCTGGAAGAAGCCACCTAGGAATTGGAGAGTCACATGCAGGCTACATATCCAATTTTGTTCCAGGGACATTCTGAGGACGAAGAATAAATAACATCAAGGATGATGTTATAATTTAAGGGGGTGTGTATGTCACATGCCCCAATTTGCAAAAAAAAGTATGTTTTAAGAAACCTTATGTTATATTTTATTATAAAGTTTGTAATTTATGACCAAGTGGGGTCAAGAATAATTGAATGTAATTGCTGAATATTTTATGAATAAATAAATGAAATATGAGACAACAGCTTAAGGAATTTGGTAAATGAGTGTTTTACTGGTCACTTGGTGGAGTAGGTTGGGTTGAGAGCAGATTGACACTTGGTATCATCCTCAAATTACTTCTAGCTGTTGCAGGAGGAAACTTCCCTATTTTGGTGGTCATGTTCCCCAAGAAAGTGGAACAAGAGCAGGTGGCTCATTAAGTGGAAAACTGACCCAAAAAACCTAGGCATGCTAATAAAACTTCCCATTGGAGACAATTGAGGCTGCTCATTATTGACTTTTGAACATTCAGGGTGAATGCAGTGCACAAGAAAATTCGATGGAGGGGACTGGCTGAAGTATGTTTTGAGTGGATAGTGCTGAAGACTTAAACTAGTGCAGCTAGTCTAAGTTGAGTGCATACTGTTGCATGCAAAACTGATTGACTATTGAACACTCAGTAGAGTTGCAGCAGAATACTAAACTATAACTCTCACCTAGTACTTCTATCAGGTGGACCAGGAGACAAGCTTGGGGTTCTTGAGAATTGCAATCCAGCTTTTCTCTAGGAGTTGTTTGGGAGGAACAGGTTCCTTAAGCTGTTGTCACCTCATCTACATTTCCAGGTTCTACTTGATTTATCTAGCCATCTAATTGTTTATTGTTATCTGGAAAGTTTGAGTTTAAGCAATGAAATGTTATGCTTCTGTTCTTTTGCTAGTAGGGTTAGTTAAAAGAAATACTTTCACTGTGAAAAGATTGTGAAATACTGGATTAGATAGATTAGGGTAAATGTTTAGAAGTTCTAGTTTAACAAATAGATAGAAAACATTACCTAACTGTATTTTTCCACACCTTTTATAAAGGTAGTACTCTAGTACAATAGGTTATATTAACTTCAGATAAATAAATTGAATGAAATATACATGAATGTGATTTATTACTTTCCATGAGTTTCCTAAGAGTTATTCATCTGTATGCTTTCCCTTTCTATTTAGAATTTTCACTTAGATAAAGTATTATGTAATAATATAGACAAATTTGTCTCTAGGAAAGATTTTAAAATATAATTATACTTAATCTGTGTACTTACTTACACAATAGACAGGTTATTTACTATAAGATTAACACTTTAATCGCTTACAGATATTATAAAAACAGAAATTAAATAGGTAGGATAAATTTAAAGAAACAGTGAATAAGGCTAGATATTTATTGGGATATTTTCATCAAACATAAAAATAAGAATAGTGATTATAATAAAGTATTAACAAAGCATTTAAACTAAGAGAAATTAGGGTTTTGCAAATAAAACCTTTTTTTTGAAGGAATTGTAAAATATAAACAATGTTACCACCTCTTTACTAACAGAGGGGTTATTCATTTCACCTAAAACAAATAAAAGCTTACATTTTCTTCATTTTTATAACCCCAAAATCTAACAGTTGAATATTTATAATTTTATACATTATCTACAAGAAAAAAATGTAAACACTGTGAGATAATTATAAACTAGGAGAAAGTAATTAAAATATTGTTCAACATACAATAACCCACAAAACATAGTAAAAACTTAGGTTGGATAAACAACCTTTCTTTTTATTTACTTACTATTAAAGTAAATAATATTTGACAGTAGAAATGAATTATAATTTAAGGACTAAATATCTGAAACATTTTCCTTTCACTTTTAAACATAATTAAAATAAACATCAATCCACAGTAATAGAAAAACTGTTTAGGATAAGTTAAAGAAAAATAAGAACTGACAAGAATTTACGTCTGCCCGCATCTTCTTAAAACCACAATATATTCATATTATCCAAATATAAGTATAAACAATAAGCCTCAAGCTTATTTAAAAACATAATTTACATTTAAACCCTCAACTGAACTATATCAGTTATGACCCTATGGCCTTTTACAAACAGAGCCACGACTTAAAAGATGACATAAAAAATAACATTACAGTAAATTAGCTATGGACGAAAAGGTCCCATATGTAGTTTTTAAGTCACGGCTGCAAAATCCCCAATTTTTTCCATCACAAAATAGCCACGAGGGATTTGAAGAAGTCATAAACAACTTGTCAAAGTATCAGCCACATGGCCTTCCAAAACGAGTACAACATAGTATAACAATGACCGAGCAGAACTCAAACAAGTAAATGGGTAGTATCAACAAATACACATACAACCATTACAGGAGATAACCCCGGGCCAGATCGAGGCTTACCCGGAGGGTCACGAAGCCTAAAATTTTCCTTGTGTGATGTTTTTTCTAGCTTTGATTATTTTTTTAAACCTGCACAAGTTTTAAACAAAACATTGAGTCAGAAACCTTTAAATAACAAATTTTATAAATTACGAAGAAGAGTAGAATCATTTTTATATTCTTTCAAATATTTTCTTCTCACCTCAAGAAACTATCTAAGGCCTCCAATTGTGTATTGAGAACATACCCTTGCCACTATATTATCTACGCCAAAAAATGATGGTAACTTTGTTATTAAAAACCCCAAAACGATTGTGCTAGTACGGAAAATAAAACCATGATGAGACAGACGAAAACCAACACATAGGATTTGGGTGTTGAAAGTAGTTAAACCCTACCCTAAACCAGGACACTTTTAAGCAATAAAAAACCCATTACGACAAGTTTAATATTTGTGCTCACTCTCACTGCACAAGTGCTTGAAGTTTAGCACACACAGAAGCAGAATAACGACAAGGGAGACCATGCTCTAACAGATAGAAAAAAAGGTAGTGAAAACTTGCTTACATAGAGAACGACGAGAAGGTAAAAGACTTCCATAGGCAAAGGTAAGCCATGGATGTAAGGTTTTCATTGGCAGCAGGATCGAAAGAGAGAGACCATGCGACCATGAGCCTGCAGCTCATTCACTTGCAACAGAGACAAAACACTAGGGAAGAATGTGATTTTAGGGTTTTAGGACACTTTTATATTGCCCAAGGTCAACCCAAAAACCTAACCATCGAATAGCGACCACATGGCATGGAAAATATTTACAAACTGTGGGTTTTATGATAGAGTTCAAGAGCAGTTGAAGCAGCTTGTGCAGAATAGTGAACGATAAATAAAACTCGTTATAACCTTGTAATAATTTTTATCATCCTTTATAATGGTGTTTATGCTTGTTATAGCTCTAACGAGTAACATAGTAGTTATACTAGGGTTTGTATCATGTATTTCAATCTTAGTAATGGGTAGAAACATTCACAAAGAATCCTTCATTGTTAAAGTGCACAACAAACATTAATAAAAGAGAAACCATATCATAGTATAAGACCTTATAAAAGGGCTTAATCTTTAATGTTTAGATGCTTGGAAACCTAAGTTAAGGTTGATCTTGATTTTGTTAATCTAGGTAATAAATTAAGTATCACTTGAAGATACTAGTAAATTGTTTATCAATAATACCCTATGAGATGAGGATTATTTTACAAAGGTTAAACTTGGGATATATTTTATAGGAAATAATTCTTTCTTCCTTACATAAAAAGCCATAACACTATGGTTTAAAGGAATACAAAATGTATTAGTGCATCTCTACTTGGTAAGTATTAGAATAGTTAATAAACTATCTTACGCACTAAGTAATTGTTTTATGTGTGTCTTTCAGTCATTTTACTTAATGTCTATACTCAGATCATGGGTTTCCTGGGTTAACTTAACTTGATATTTTAGAAACAAATACCTTGGAGGTTAGCTTAGCATCAAGTATATAAACAAAGGAAACTGCTATACGATATTCCTTTCACTAGAGTTAGATATAGGCATTAAACAGAAAATATAACGATGAAAGTTAAACAAACAAGTTCTAGTTATAACGATTTGGAAGAGTAACTGAGCTAAGTTCAGTTTATTAAAAATACTTTCATTCCCAGTCACTATGTGGAACATAAATAATTAGATCAACGATACCAAGTTTTACTGCTCAAAGTTGTAAAATAAATAAATTTACTAGCATTCTATTTTATGCTAGTTGAGATAATAATCTCGATCTAGAAAAACTTGTAACAAACTTCTCACCTGTACAAAACCTATAAAAGAATCATCACTTCACTGCATTAGCTATAAGTTAAGTAAGCCTTGATCTCAACTGAATTTCTTTCCTACTTCCATAAAATAGTAAAACAAACTTAGTACTAGAAATTAAACAGATGTTTTCAATTCCTGTTATTCCAAATCATGACCTGCTAAATCAAATCCTTAACATTGAATTATGAAAACAAACTAATAAGTTTATGTAACTAGAGATTAACAAAACATTCTTTTCTAGTTAAACACTGTTTAAAGTAACCATTTTCAGTTAATTGTTCCTAGGCAGTGACGACTGCAAACATTATATGTTACATGAATTTTTTTTAATTTTTACAAATTTTTGGAGTATTACAGAGATAATATAGAAGACATAAGGGTTGGTTCAAAAGTTATTAGAAGCCTTTCCCATAGATTTGAATCATTGGTTGTGACCTTGGAAGAAAATAAAGGCATGTCAGTGTTTACCATTGATGAGTTACAAGCCTCGTTCATAAATCATGAATGCATAATCAGTAGATCAAAATACATCATTAGAAGGTGTATTTGCAGCACAATCATCTATAAATCATGGAATAGGAGTGGGGGGATTTAATTCTAGAGGAAGAATCAGAAGTTTTTCCATAGGAGGGTGCATCAACAGTCCTGTAAATGTCACTAGTAGATGAAAAAATAAGAACCTCGGTCATCCAAGTGGTCATAGGTTTGATAAGTCTAAAATCCAATGTCATTACTGCAAGAACTTTAGTCATTATGGATATGAATGCACGAAGAAGGTGTATGACTAAGGAAGGAAAATCCAAAATCAATCGACCAACACCAACAAACTGTCGAGCACAATGTTGTTGGCATGTGAATCCCCACTTGAATGCAATGTTGTCCAAGAAATCCCATTCAACATATGGCATTTAGATCAAGGATCTAGCAATCACATGACTAATAATTCAAGTTTATTTTCCAGTCTAGATAAATCAGTTCAAACTGATGTCACACTTGGAAATAATGTCCAAGTCACTATTTTGGGAAAATGTACTATTGGTATTCTAACCAAACAAGGGGATAAAAAGGACATGCATGATGTTTATCATGTCAAATAACTAAAACACAATTTGTTGAGTATTGGACAACTGATACAAAAAGGCTACAGAGCATACACAGAAGATAATCACTGTGTGATTAAAGATAAGCGTCCAAGCAACCAGCTGATAGTAAAAGTGTCAATGACAAGAAATCGCTTGTTTCCATTGAGGATATATCCCAAACATAAAAGGAAATACAAATATAGGATCTACATTCAATGAAAAAGAAAGGAATTAGGAAAGCACTCCAAAAAGAAAGAAAATGACAGCATTGATTTTCAAGCTGCATTTCAAACAGAAGTTCAGGATGAGTCCTGGATGTGGCATTTCATATTTGGAAATATGAATTTTGGTGGGTTGAAGCTACTACACATAAAGGATATGGTAAAAGGATTTCCCTTGATCGACAAACCAGAGAGAGTTTGTGAAGGATGCATTTTTTGCAAGCATCATGGAGAGACTTTTCCAATTGGAAAGGCATATAGAGCATGCACACCACTTGAGATTGTGCACTCTTATATTTGTGTTCCAATGTAGACATCATCCATGGGTGGATGCAATTATTTTCTTACTTTTATTGATGACTACTTAAGAAAAACATGGGTATATTTTCTATAACATAAATATGATGCATTTAGTTGTTTTCAACAGTTCAAGGAACTGGTGGAGAACCAAAGTGGACACCACATCAAAATATTAAGGATCGATAGAGGTGGTGAATATGTATCGAATGAATTCCTAAATTTCTGCAAGACCCATGGCATACAAAAGCAATTCACTGCACGATACACACCTCAATAGAAAGATGTCACTAAAAGAAAGAATAGAACCATGATGGAAGCCAAGCATTTTCCAAATTAATATTGGGTTGAAGCAGTCGCAAGTGCAAATATTGTATATATAATGAGTCAATGTCCAAAAAAGAGTGTGAAGAGAAAATTTCCACATGAAGCATGGACAGGTATGAATCACGGTGATTCTCAATTAAAATTTTTTGGTTGTGTCATATATGCTCATGCTCCAGATGAGTTGAGAAAGAAACTAGACAACAAAGGACAGAAATGTATTTTTTTCGTTACTCTGAATACACAAAATCATACAAGTTGTATGATCCTGTTGCAAGGAAAGTGATAATTAGTCATGATGTTCAATTTGTCAAAAATTAATCATGGGATGGAACCGTTGAGAAGAATCTCAATATTGTGTCGAATGTCAACCATGATGACATGGTGAAGGAACTGGTTCAAACACCACATGGGATTCAATCGGTCATGGCACCGTTGACTCCCATGACACTGCAACATGGTTCAACACAAGGTACATAGACACAAGTCGGAGCTCAAGATACACCAATAAGCACACTAAGAGGACAATGGAATCCATCAAGTAGCTCGTCGAATGTGACATCAACATATGCAGTAAATACAATAAGTCTGCGTGAAATATATGAAGTTGGTACACCAAATTCATTCTCTCTCCTTGCATTATTTCCTCAAATAGATGATCCACTAACATTTGAGGAAGTTGTCGAAGATGAAGTATGGGCACAAATCATGGATGAATAAATAGAATGCATCGAGAAGAATCAAACATGGGAGTTGGTAGATGTACCAATAGATAAGGATGCAATCAACAGCAAATGGATTTACAAAACCAAGCAACATGCTAATGGGAATGTGCAAAAGCACAAGGAAATAATGGTCACAAGAGGTTTCACTTAGCAGGCCATCATAGACTTCAAGGAAACCTTTGCACTTGTCACGCACATGGATACAATCAGAATAGTTCTAGCCATTATTGCACAAAAAATGGCATGTTCATCAAATCGATGTTAAATCAACATTTCTGAATGGCTATCTAGAGGAGGAAGTGTATGTGGAACAAAAAACAAGGCTATGAAGTTCCTGGTCAAGAGCATAAAGTGTATAGGATGAAAAAGGAATTCTATGGTTTGAATCAAGCTCCGAGAGCTTCATACAGTCGCAATGATTCCTATCTCACCCAAAATGGATTTCAGAGAAGTTAAAGTGAACTGATGATGTACAACAAAGTTAATGAGCAAGGTAAGATGTTAATTATCTTCATGTATGTAGATGATTTAATATTTACTAGTGACTTTCGAATAAATTATTTTAAATCAGTCATGGAAAGTGAATTTGAAATGGCTGATTTGGGGCTTATGAAATTTTTCCTGGGCATTGAAGTCCAAGAGTTTGAAAGTGGTATATCATATCACAGTCAAAGTATGCAAGTGCAGTTTTAAAAATATTTAACATTTCTAATTGCAAGACAGTACCGACACGTTTAATAATAGGTTTAGAATTGAGAACAGATGATGATGGATCGACTGTAGATCCTACACTGCTTAAAAGTCTTGTTGGAAGCCTTATACATTTAACAGTGACAAGACTAGACATCATGTGTGGAGTAAGTCTGATCTCAAAATTAGTGGAGTCACCAAAATATTCTCATTGGAAATCAGGTAAAATAATTCTGAGGTATGTAAGTGGCACAAAGGATTTTGGTATAATGTATTCAAC
Source organism: Pseudotsuga menziesii (assembly GCA_001517045.1). Lineage (NCBI taxonomy): Eukaryota > Viridiplantae > Streptophyta > Pinopsida > Pinales > Pinaceae > Pseudotsuga > Pseudotsuga menziesii. Next base: position 477,011 of record LPNX010829343.1, on the reverse strand, counting down.
CTCAAAAAGTTTTAATCTCATTGGTTACATTGATAGTGACAATGGAGGTAGCACAGATGGCAGGAAGAGAACATCTAGGTACACATTTAATTTTGGTATAATTGTTGTGTCATGGGATTCAAAGAAACAACCCATTACAACTCTTTCTTTAGCAAAAGCAGAGTATGTCACAACTACAGGCGCTACATGTCAAGCCGTATGGATGCGGATAATTTTAAAAGACTTGTTGCAGAACTAGAAAGAGCCAATAACCATTTTCTACGATAATAGTTTAGCCATTGCATTGTTTAAGAACCATGTGTTTCATAACAAAACCAAGCACATTGACACAAGATTTCATTTCATAAGAGAATATGTGAACAACAAAGAAATTTGCTTTGAATTTTGCAGGTCTGAAGATCAACTTGCAGGCATATTTACAAAACCATTGGCAAAAGATACATTCCAGTATCTGCGAAGTTATCTTGGAATGACAAGTTCTGTACAGTGAAGTTTGTCATGAATAGAGCAATGTTCAGATCTAAAACATTTTGTAAAAGTTTGTTTTAAGATCCCCATCTGCTCATAATTAAGGGGGAGTGTTGGAAATATTAATTACTCAATGATCCTATTATCTTATTAGATGATTCTATCAAAGTATGTAGCTAGTGATTCTCTGTCACCCTCTTTGACAAGGTTGAATATTTCATGTCTCTCTCATGTAAACCAGTCAAATTAAACTTTTGAACTTAAGTTTCTAGGTGGATAGTTATTACAGTCTTTAATGATTAATTCGATAGCTTCACATAGAAGTTGTTTTAATCTGTTTATATAAAGAAGAAGAAGATTGTGAATTTTGTAGACATAACAGATAGTGAAAAAAAGGAATTGAATAGTGGAGAAAAAGGAAAAACTTTGTGGAGAGTTCAAGAGCTCAAGCTCTATGTGATCTTGGAAAGTGATGAGAGTCAAAGCTCTGTAAAAGGTGAAACATATTTGTAAATTTACAATTTTGTATTTGCAACAATAGTTCTTATTATGTCTTGAAAAGATATATAAATCCATTGTTATGGTTGAATGCATGTTTTATTTAGCTGCACAATCTTACTTGAGTAACTATTCTTTACATTTACAGGTTAAGTGAAAGATACATAGAATCCATAAACATTTCACCGAGCAAAAGTTAGATTTTATGACAAATTGGTCGACATAAGTCTTACTTAATATTTGGTTACATGATTTTGTAAGTCTGTCGAATTATAGTTGTGTCGAGTTTTACTCCAAGTTACCAGTCGATGAAAAGTGTTTTTCATTTTATAAAGTCTTTATACTAAGAAATATCCTTTGTCAAAGTTCGACTAAAAGTGGTTAAGTCGAGTAAGTTTAGAATCAAAAGTCGTTCAAAGTAAAACTTGTCGAAGTATTTTGGTAAGTTTAACTTGTTGAAATTCAACTTGTCTAGTCGAAATTCAAATTCGACTTGTCTAGCTGAAATTCGACTTCGACTTGTCTAGTCGAAATTTGAATTCGACTTGTCTATTCAGAATTTGACTTCAACTTGTTTGGTCGGAGCTAGACATGTTTTAACCGACGAGTAAAAAGAGGTCAAAGTCCCAACAATAAATTTTTTATGACTAAGTGGTAACTCAAGTTAACCATCTCATTCTCTGAGGTGTTCTCAAGAATAGAATTATATTCTTTGTGTGGGAAATTGGAGATCTATGTGCATGGGTTCATCTCTCTCAATTCTATGCGGGGTTCGCATCGCCCTCTCCTCTACGCCATGTGGGATTTTTTCTTTTTTTCTAATGGTTAGGTTCATCTCTCTCAATGCTATGCGGGGTTCACATCACCCTCTCCTCTATGTTATGACAGATTTATTTTTAGGTGATACATCTCATTTACTTAGGTTTTAGAGAACACAATCACACTATTGTGTGCAAACAATATTTAGAAGTGTTGTCTAAAATAAATTTCCAATTCATACCTTTAGATTGCATATGTGTATTCAATAATATAAAGAATTACATATATACAAAGTGGATAGTAATAGAAATTTTGTCTTTGAGTTTCAGAATGCTTCAAGGAACTTAAGAAAAAAGTCTATATGATTTTATATTTTTGTTAAATGTGTTGGAAATGATCAAATCTTGAACCATTTCTTATACCAACTGTTGGAAATAACCAGAGCTTGAAGCAACTATGATACGAATAGTTGTATATGGGTAGAGCTAAAAATTCTCTTCCACAAAAAACATAAACGTACATAGAGCACATAACTTAACAAAACACAATTTTAATTCTATCCAACCAACTTCCTCAAAAACAATTTACAAATTACAAAATTTATACCTAAATGGGATTTTCAAGGTGACCGTAATTTTCCTTCGTGCCATAATCTTTACAATAGAATTACATAAACATCAGGAAACCATCCTCTATTTAATTATCAACCTTCATAACCTACTTTTCAAAAAAAATCCAAAATATTTCCATGTGTCACACCGTGAATGGCTATCGGTCTCAACCTTTTGGTCTTCCCAAAGTATTCACCTATAGTCCACACTGATACAAAACTCAATGATGATGATGCATGTACACTCCTTTATCCAATGTATATTCTTGATGTGTTGATGTGTGTCCCATCGATACTTCTCTATTACACCTTTTCCATTGGTTGTCACCTAACCAACACACTACCACAACTCTTCTATGCAAACTTGAATGTGTGTCTTGTTGGAATTTTCCATCAGACTTCTTTCCAGTGCAGACTTTGCACAACATCGATACTCTACATTGATGCCCACTCATTTTTTACAACACATTTATTTTCTATTAGCTATCAGAGCTTCTCCATCAGGGTTCCTCTATGGAACTTGTGTTGACACCTCTTATGCTCTAAGTTGACACCCTCTTGGATGTTGCCAAGTGTGATCTAGGTTCCCAAGAGCACGTCAAAGTACAACGGTTCGATTGAATGAATTGAGCACTATTATGGAAGAATCATATTGAAATAAGCAAAGCAGGAAAAAAACTACACAAACAAAAGTAAACACACAGACAAAATGCAAGAGTTCAAACCAAAGTCTGATGTTCTATTACTGCTCTATTACTTGCTTGTATTTTACAATAGTATACATGCTTATGTAGAATGATGATACACTTGGGTGATTACACATTATGTTTAGTTACAAATAAGTTAGAATGGATCGAAAATTCAACTGTTACATATGACTAGAAGACAGAGAGACAATATGTTATAGTAATGTCAAAATGATAGAGTCAACGATGCATGTCAAGATGTGGAACCTGTCAGGGTTGTGTCGAGGTTTAGACTTTTCGAAGTCCATGTTGAACCTGTCAAAGTCAACAAACATGCCAACTATTGGGTGGATCATTCCTCCTTCCTTAAGAAACAATTAACTCCATTGTTTTCTTGTTCAGGCGAGGGAAACTTGTTGGTGAGTCTAGTAGGAGAGTACCACTTTCCTTGGGCTAAGAGTTGTCCAACTTTATCCACTTGAAACAAGGGAATTGTGTTTGTCCTTGTATTTATATGTGTCTTCCCACAATGGTGTCGCAAGTAAGATGCTCCTAAACATTTGGATGGATGTCTTTGGGTTCTGATGTCTGCCAATCATTTTGTTCCAACAACAGTGCATGGTATGGTTAAAGTAGATCCACATTTAACACTAGATGTAGACCCAAGAATAAAGAAATTTCAAGTTGGAAATATCTTTCTCCAATATACTTAAGGATATTGTACACACCATATCACCAAGGCTTAATATTTATATATGGACCAATGAAGCGCTCCTTTTTTAGATGTAACCATACCTGATCCCCAATTTGGAATGAATGAGGAATGCGATGTTGATCATGTTAGGCCTTGGATTTCACATTGGATCATTGCAATATTTCCTATGTTTTATTCTGGATGTTGTATATTTGATCTCGAAACTTCAATGATGTTTCAAGTTCTCTTTGGTCAAATTTGATGTCGTTTAATTGTGTCAATGAACTGATTAAGTCGATGGGAATTGAGGGTTGAAATCCTTAACAAATTTGAATGGAATCTTGCCAGTAGAGATGTGTTGAGCATGATTGTAACTGTGTTGTATGTATGGGAGACTTGCATCCCATGTACGATGATGCTTGTGGTTGTACATACAAATTAATTGAACTACCAAGTGATTCACAACTTTCATATGTCTGTATGTCTAAGGATGGAAATCTGTCGATAAATAAAGTGTCATGTTGAGTTGTTTCTAGAGAATCTTCCAAAAGATGATGACAAATATAGCATATCTATTGGAAATGATGTCCATTGAAAGGCCATAGTCACTTCCAAACATGTTCAAAGAATAGTTGAGCAGTGTGCATTGTTCTTATAGTATTCTTGCATGGAATGAGAATAGTCATCTTGGAAAATATGTCGACTACTACTAAGATCGTGTGATGCTGATGTTTTGTAGTAGGATATCCCATCAAGCATTCCATATAAATAGATTCCCATGGTTGACTATGAATCGACAAAGGAGTGTAAAGTCCTTGTCATCAATTCAACGATTTGGAAATGGCACAAACTATGCATGATTGAATGTACCTGTTGAGGTCATATTTAGGTGAAGGATAGTAAAAATACATTTGGAGGATAACACGAATCTTTGCTACTCCAAAATGTCTTGTAGTTTTACTATAGTGCACATCCCAAATGAGTTGTTTTCAATGTTAATCGGTTGGTACAAAAAGTTGTCCAAGCTTGTATAGCAAGGTGGCATTTAGGAAGTAGTCAGTAGTAGATAGTGTGATTGTATGAAGTTGTTGATAAATTGTGGAGAAGTAATAATCTATCAAATACAATTGCGTCCAAGTGGTGGTGTTGTAATCCTGCATACTCATCATTGTATAAATTAGATTAATGGGTGGTCGACTAAGACAATCAGCTACGACATTGGATTTACCTTTCCAATATATAATTACCAACCGAAATTGTTGTAGGTAATTAATCCACTTGAGTTGTTGAGTTGTTTGTAATTTCGACTGGGACAGTGTGAACTGTAAGGGCTTGTGGTCAGTAAGGATGATTGTTTCCTAGCCAAGGATGTAATGTCTCCATTTATTAAGGGCTTACACAATGTCATGCAATTCTTATTCATACATAAAATACCTTCTAATAGTGTTGTTGAAAGTTTTGGAATGAAAAGCGACTGGGTGACCAGACTGAGTGATCACTGTTGGAGACATTTACCACCATACACACTCATTTTGGTCAAATTGGCCTAGTTAAACCACTATCCTAAGTATTACTAACATTAATTGACATTAGTGGAGCATTAATTGACATCATCCAGTCACACTCATGCCTACCTTCAGTCAAGGAGGATAACTTATCCTTCTCCTACATTAAAGGAGGCTAACTGGAGCACTTCGGGGGTGATCTGAGTGATATTAATGCACCTAATTGCTAATTGATGGTTACAATTAGTTAAATAGGGAAATGAAGGCTCATCCTTTCATTTAATTGATTATTTAATGATTAATTAATGAACTGGAGTCAACAGGGGCACCTCCACCAACTTTTGATGTTCAGTTAAACTTCAGTTAACCTCATCGGGGTTCAACGGAGTCATTGAAGTGCTATCACTTGATGGTTGGCTTGCTATGACATGTGTCTGATCTCTTTTAGTTGAGACTCAGTCATTTATTGCACTCTGACTTCAGTTAGGGCTCAATTGAGTGAATTAGGGTTTTGATCAGTGGTTAACTGGAGTGTTGACTATGGCTTACATTCAGTTAAGATAGACTCACTCATTCAATTCAAATGATCTCTTTGAGGATTCAAATTTCTCATTCATTCATGCATGTAGCATGACATTGTATTGTATTATCTTTTTTCATCTGATTATACAGAGCAACTACTCATTCTGTAGACCGATTACACCATTTCATGAGTTATTTGTTGATTAATCTTTGACGAGACTGATGTTTAGTCCCTAGATAGATATGAAAGATTAATATGGTATCAAAGATCATGGAAGGATGAATCTCTAAAATTCAAAAAAAATCTTTTTGACATATTTCTACATGAAAATTGAGCAATAGCTCAAAAATCTAGCACTGCACCAGAAGCCAAGGATTACCACTTAATACCCCAAATAAAGAACTTGTTGATCAAGCTTGCTTGATTGACTATGCTGGGTGTGATGAAAGCCTAAAATGTGCAGGTTGTCCAACCTTACATTTCCCTTTTTGTTTTGATTTTCAGTTTTTCTACAGGTGAAGCTTTTGCTCCAGCAGATTTAGATGGCCTCCTCAGTAGATATTTTGACTCCATACAATTTACACTCATGGAAAGGTGATATGGAGATTTATCTGTGCTCCAAAGGACTCTTTAGAGTCACCATGGACACTGAAGATGAGCCTAGTTCTGCCATAGAAAAATCAAGATTATTGAAAAAGAAGGATGAAGCCTTCGGTTTCTTGTGCCTCTCTATTTCTCGGGATATTCTTTTCCATTTTATGAGATTTAAGAATATGAAAGAAATATGGGACAAATTGGAAACTATATATGGAAAGCATGATGACTGGAGAGTTTACCAGCTTGAAAATGAATTAATGTCTCTCCATCGCTCCAATTTCGAGACTCTTGTTGTCCAGCAATTGCACACTAGCAGCAGAAATCTTTCGAAAGTTGTTTCTTCACTTAAGAAAGTGGAAGAGGTGTGACCTTGGGGGCAAGCACAGAGCTAGGTACTGTCACCTACTCCTAGCTCCTCCGTTTAGGCTAACTCCTAACAAAGCCAAGGGGGGTAGTCCCTAACAAAAAGTTTTCTATGGCTCAATGTTTAAGTTAAGTTTTAAATGTTTTTAGATGCGGATTGGTGTTGTTTAGGAGTTTCTGTGATTTTAGATGACTAATATGATGAATTAAGCACAAGACAAAGCAATCCACGTTGCTATCACTAGAATTAAAAGATAGACAAATATTTGAGTAATTCATGAAAATAAATAAACCATTCACAGATATGACTTATAATCAAACATTCAATGGACAAATGGCCTAGATTATCGATAATGCTAAAAGATGGAACTAGTGCCTATAGAGTAAAATTTTCAGAGATGCTTCGTGTTTAAAAAAGATGTGAATCCCAAAAGATGCCAGGGAATGTTAGGTTTTGCAAGTGCTCTTGGTAACTTCTAAGAATTTTTAACAGTGGTCTTTCTTTAGGGTGTCAACAAAAAGGTTTATCAAAGCCAAGAGAATCTTCTAATTTGCCTCTGTTGAAGACATGTCGGGCCGCCCAGTATCCCAATCTAATATTGTCAAGTGACCAACTAGCCGAGAATCTATGACAGCGGGAGGTTCCGACGCCTCTACTAGGAATTACTTTGGAAGAATCCCTACAATGCCAGTGCATTGGTTACGGGGTGTTTAAGTGTTATTAGGTTATTCTTGTGGGGTTTAAAGATCCAATGCCATTTCTAGGTACTCCGATCTAAGATCGGTCAGAGCATACTCCGGCAAGGAGGGAGGGGGGTTAATTAATTAAAGGGGCATGAGTTGCAAATTTTATTAAGTTAATTAATTAAAACCCTCCAACAGATAGTTCTCTTGACCTCGTCTTATGACAGTGGTTCAAGAGACTTAGCTAATCTAGATGATACTAATGCAGGGGTTGTGCAAACCTAAGATGCTCTCCGATAGAGAGTGCTCTTGACTTGTGTTTCTTCAAGTTCAAGAGTCTTACTTATGAATGATTTCATTAAACAAACACAACAATTACTATGAAAGGTGGTTGATGAAAACTCTCCGACAGAAAGCACTCTTGATCCACCTTATGGTGAGATTCAAGAGATTTTGGTTCTTTTAATGATTTAACAATTTATAACAAGATACCAACAAGCAATGATGAATCTAGCAATTAGTAAGAATGAAACTAAGCCTAATCAAAGAACTAAACTAATTTCTTAAGGAAAACTATACTAAGTAAATCATGAAAATGAACACAAGACACACTTCCCCAAAATAGGGGAAGTAGAAAAGGAAGGAGAATTGCTCCCACTCAGATCTTTTTATTAATATTTTACAATGATAATGTGTTCATTGCTTCTTGGAAGAACGGGGAAAGAAGGGGATGAAAGAAGAGGGATAGCATTCTTTTTGTTCTTTTTGCACTCCTTGTTTGTTTGTGGCCTTTGGGCTCTCCTTCACATGTCTGCAATCTAAGATCTCTAGACACACACTTGTTATGATATTAGTTGATAAAAAATAACTTGAAATTTAATCTATAAACTAGCTAAAAACACTTACCCAAACTTACTAAAAATAATAATAAAAAAGAGGTAGGAAAAAGGCAAGGTAAGAGGGGTGAAAAAAGGGTTAAAAGAGGGGAAAACACAAGTCAAAGAAGGCTAGAAACTAAGTGAGAAAGAGGGCTAAAAATGAGGGTGAAAGAACAGCCCAAAAGATGGTTGAAGAAAGGGATGGAAAGGGGCTGCAAATAGTGGAAACAAAGAGGAAAAAGAGGGCTGTCCAAAAGAGTAAAAAAGGAGAAAAGTGGACAGCGAAGAACAGGAAGGAAAGCCTGGAAATGAGGGTGAAAAAGGATTAAAGTACAGCCCAAAAGATGGCCCAAAAAAAGGATGGAAAGGGGCTGTAAAAAGTGGAAAAGGAAGGAAAAAGAGGGCTGTCCAAAAGGGTAAAACGTGGGAAAAAGTGGACAGTGAACTAAGGGAAGGAAAGGCTGCAAATAAAAGGCCTAAAAGGTTGAAAATAAAGCACAGGGTAGCTAACCGAGGCAGGGTCTAAGTGAATGAATGTTCACTTTATCCCTAACGTGCCCTAATCCCAGGAAAATAAATATTTTTAATTTGAATGATGAATAAAAGCAAGGAGAGAATGGTCAAACCCGTGGATCTTTTTAAAGCACCTGGATCTCGTGAAGCATGCAATTACCAAAAAAGCATACTTGACTCCAAGAGAAGAAGATGTAGCTGAGCTTGAACTCTTGCTTGGTTGGATGGAAGGATCTGTAAAATAACACTCATAGACTTGCCATACAAAAGAATAGATCATGTATTGTTCACAAATTGAAATAAAGAAGAGCATGAACTACAACTGAATAAAACAATGCTCTTTTTTAAATTCTAGAAGTAAATCAATAAAGAACTAACTTGCAAACCACAAATACCTGTTCTTATGTGCTTATAGAATCCTTCTAAAGCATAACATCATAATATCAAATAGACAAGAAAGAAAAGCATTAAAACAACATCACCTCATCCATCAAGTGAAATCATCCAAAGAATCACACCACATGAGCCTCCAAAGCCTTAATTTTATTCCAATGGTTGCATAGAAGAAACAAGAAATTACAAAAGTTTCACCAAAGTTTCTATACACAAAAATCCATCTGAATAGATCTAAAGGAGCCTTTATTTGTACAATGAGAGAGTTCTAAAACCCTAAAACCAATCCTCAAAACCTAGCCATCCTAGCCACAAAACAGAGATGCCAGACCTAAATCGAAGAACCGAGAGTGAGGGGAGGCAACCACCAAGGCGAGGCACCCCCACTCTAACCCTAAACACACAAATCCATCCACATATGATCCCACACGTGTGGAAGGCACCCTCAGGAGAGAGAGGGGTGTTAATGGATGAAGGAGACACCCTGCTGCATAGGAAAGCTACCTGCTAGGTTTGGAAACCTACTTTGTTAGGTCTGGAGGAGCCACTACTAAGTTTGGGAAGCCTAATAATGGTGTAAGCTTTAGTCTTCACCTCTATCAAATCACTGGACCAATGAGTTCTCTCCATCTCATTATTTAGCTAGAGATGACATGTCTGCTAACTGATAATAAATTCATTGCTCTCTTAATGATGACTAAAGCTGAGTTATGATAACTCCAATCATCATAAGTGATCCATGAGATGTCATTTAGCCTTTTATTTTACTGAATTTGGATTAATTTAGAGAGTTTTAATTTTCTCCAAAATAATCATTTTTTAATAAAAGTTCATTTTTTTACTCAAAACTGACTTTTTTGAGAAAAAAAGGCATTATGTGTTTGATTGTTGATTTGAAAGTTGGTTCTGACTGGCTGGCTGATTAAGAATGATTTTTGGGTTAAGGTTAGAGCCATAAATCACTGAATTCAGATTTTGGATGACTAACTTACCACGAACGGGTTTTTCCCATTTAATTTATGGAAAAATTAACCCAAAAAACTTAGGAAAAGTAATTAAAAATTAAAAAATAATTTTTTCCCTATTAGAAAAAAAAAATTGAAAACTTTTTGTGTGTCCAGATGACTTAGGACATGACCATGATCTTCCTAAATAATGTCTAGTAGGTTTATAACACTCAGTTGGGATCTAATAACACCCCAAGGCCCAGAATTCAACATCGGGCATTCCAGCTTTGGAGGAAGCGGGAGAAAACCTTGTCAATTATACTCGGCTGAAGGAAAAGCATAATTGTCAGGGGAAAAAAATCCCTGGAATACCTTATTTGAGAGTCTATGTCTCAGGAGACCGAACCACTCAAAAATACCCTACTAGCACATTTTATTACAAACCCTGCAGAGCCATGGTCAAAATTATTAAAATAAAAAAGTGACTAGCCAATATTGGCTAGACATGCAGACGGATCAACTGATACACTGGAATCAGACTTTGAACAATTCTGTCAACCAGTGGCTCCTCAGGTAAACCAACTATGGTACAAAAAGTTGGATAACATCTGGCTCCAATTGTGGGACATGTGCTCGATCTAATCTCTTATGCAAGGAGAGCATACGAGAACCCTAGAATCTCTGGTTTCCACATCCTATGAAAACATCTCAACTTGACAAAATAAACCTCAGTAGCACAAGTTTTATGAAAAAGAGCCAATGATCCAAAATTTTATTTATTCAAAGTAATGACAAAACTTAACTGAAAATTTATTTATTCCTAAGTACAGAAAGAAAATGCTACAGTAAATGCTCACTTTAAGGTGCCTATTTTCCTACTCTAAGCATGGAAATAAAAATGGTTATGTGTAATCATAAATCTAGTGTAGCCATCTAAGAATTTTATTAATATAAAAATGTTTCTCCTTGTCTTCGGTTACCAGCCAAAGTAAGGACACAATTTCCAGAAAATGCAAACCTGCGTGATGATCCAGAATGGGCGGGATGGATGGGGAATCATAGGCATGAATAATGTCGTCAAACTTCTTCCCACACTGGTAGATGCTTGCTTAGGATGCTTCTATCCATGACTGGATATCACTGATATACAAATTGGGATAATGCAACAGGTCAACTACTCCATCATGCTGATCATCAAATCTTATCAAATAATAACTCATTGTATAAGCCCCAAGGTGCTCCAAAACATAAGGAACATCTATATGTGAAGAACATGGATGAGAAAAAACTTCAACTAGTTGTATCCCATCTGATTCTTCACCGCACTTCTTTTTCAAATCCTTATTACCAATCCTTAGATACAATTCTGACTGATCATATAAAAAATCTAACTGCTCTTCCTTATAACTTTCATAAGTCCCAGAAGAACAACTCCCCTTGCTAGACATATCGTAGATGAGATTCTCAAAAATATTCTCAAAGGTATCATAGGTTGGATTTTCAATAAAATTCCAATAGTCATCATCACCATCTATGTTGGATATGAGAGGTGCCTCATCACTGGTATCAAGTCCATGTATGTACTTCTCATTTTGCTCAAAACAATCTTCTTCAAAAAGCTAGGTTTCAAAGATATCACAGGGGACCCAACTTTCCAAATATTTGTCTTCCGGTGGAGTGCATGGAGGAATATCGTCACATGAAACATCTAAGATTGGATTTTTAATTGAAGTCTCAAAGTTATCATGCATCTCAGATGTAATGGATTCTTCATCACTTGTATTACATCTGATTCTATATCCCTCATGATCATAGTCATCTTCTTCAGAAAAAAGGTCAGAAGGTAGTAAACCTTCGAAACTATCATCATTATGCTCATTAGTAGGATTAGTGCTAATGTTTTTAGTGAGATCATCCAATTGATGACTATAATCTTCAACTTGACCCCGGGTTTCTATGGTGACAGGATGGAGCTGTCCAACTGTGTTAATGTATTTAGGCTCTCTTGAATATTGTTTTGTCTCTCTCCTACTTTCTTCGGAAATATCATGCATGTCATCTACACAATTTATGTACTCAAGCTCACTTGATGATGGTTTAGGACCACAACCCTCTAGAAAACCATGCTCCTAAACATAGCATGCATAATAACAAGAAGATTCTTCATGAAGGTCTTTACATGCCCTGCAAAATGGCTTATACTGCTCAACCATGTTAGCGGCCTCTAGTTGATGAGGAGGCCTATGCTCATGGTTGGGAGGCTTTCTTTGCCAAGTTGGCTTGGCAGGAAAGGTTCTAGGAGTGGAGTGAGTTTGAGTTCTTTCCATTGTGATCACCCTATTTTGAATTTCTTTTAACTGTGCTAAGTGTTTCTGCTCGACCTCCTCCATATTTTTCTTCATCTCCATCATTTGTTTTTCATAGGCATCCTTCATAGCTGATAAAGGATCCTTGTCTTTTGGTTCACTGATTTTCAACGGAGTTGAAGACCTTGAATAACTATGGAGGTTAGATTCACTAGATGACTGCATGTTCAAATCAATATTGATTGCCATCTCCTGATCTTGGAGCAAGTTAGCAGGCTCCTTGTCTCTAATCTGGTACTACATATTACCACTAAGTGCCTCAATGTAATAGACCAGGATGGTTGGTTTAGCTGGGGCATACTTAGTAGGGATGGCATTTGATAATTCCATGAACCTAGTATTGAACTCGTCCATTGTTTCTGTGTCTTTCTTCTTTATGTTGGTCTAGGATGCAATTTAATGCCGAGGTTCTTTCTTTTCACCGAACTTGTTGGTGAAAGAAGTTTTGAAAGCTGCTAGACTATTAAAGGAATCGTCTAGTAAATTTCTATACCAATCGCCCGCCTTTCTATCCAGAGATAGAGTGAATAACTTCATATACACGCCATCATGTTGGTTGACTGGATCATTGACATAAGCGTTGATACACCTAGAAATGTTCCTGAGGTGCATGGCAGAGGTAATGGCATCAGTGCCTGTATACATCAAAAGCTTTTCGACATCTTTGTCTGGAAGACGGTGGGGTTGACTTGCTATCTAAGAAAAGTCAAGCTGAGTAAAATACTCGCCCATTATGTCAGAAAAAGTGGTATTAGTGTTTTTAGGAAATAAAATGTGGATGTCTGAAAGAGACTCAGATCCAAGTTCTGCAAGGATATTGCGAGAAGATAGTTTGTTTAATCTCCTCCTAAAGACCTTTTCGGGGTCAGGGATGAAATCAACCAAACCTACAAAGTTTCTTCTAGTAGAATACCTTGAGGTGTTAACTGACAGTGGAGTCACCAGGTGAACTTAAGTCTAACTTTGGAGAGTGATTGGACTAGAAATATACCAAAAGGATAAAAAGGTAAAAAACTAAAAGAAACAAAGGTCATCCAGGAACAAAAAGATTTGTCCCTGAAAATGGAGCCAAATGATGTTGTCCGTCGATTGCACACCAACAACAAAAATATTCTGAAAGCTGTCTCCTCACTTGAAAAGGTGGGAGAGGTGTGACCTTGGGGGAAAGCACAGAGCTAGGTACTGTCACCTACTCCTAGCTCCTCCATTTAGGCTAACTCCTACGGAAGCCAAGGGGGGTAGTCCCTAACAAAGAGTTTTATATGGCTCAATATTTAAGTTAAGTTTTAAATGTTTTCAGATGTGGATGGGTGTTATTTAGGACTTTCTGTTATTTTAGATGATTAAAATGATGAATTGAGCACAAGACAAAGCAATCCACGTTGCTATCACATTAAAATATAGACAAATATTTGAGCAATTCACGAAAATAAATAAAGCATTCATATATATGACTTATAATCAAACATTCAATGGAAAAATGGCCCAGATTATCAATAATGCTAAAAGATGGAACCAGTGCCTATGGATTAAAACTTTTGGAGATGCTTCGTGTTTAAAAAATATGCCAGTGAATATGCCAGTGAATGTTAGGTTTTGCAAGTGCTCTTGGTAATTTTTAAGAGTTTTTAATAGTAGTATTGCTTTACGGTGTCAACAAAAAGGTTTATCAAATTCGGGAGACTCTTCTAAGTTGCCTCCGTTGAAGACATGCCGGGCCCACCTAGTATCCTAGGCTGATATTGTCAAGTGACTAGCTAGCCGAGAATCTATGACAGCGGGAGGTTCTGACACCTCTACTAGGAAGTACTTTGGAAGAATCCCTACAATGTCGGTGCATTGGTTATGGGGTTTCTAAGTGTTCTTAGGTTACTCTTGCGGGGTTTAAAGATCCAGTGCCATTTCTGGGTACTCCGATCTAAGATCGGTCAGAGCATACTCCAGAAAGGAGGGAGGGGGGTTAATTAATTAAAGGGGCGTGAGTTGCAAATTTTATTAAGTTAATTAATTAAAACCCTCCAACAGAGAGTGCTCTTGACCTCATCTTATGACAGTGGTTCAAGAGACTTAGCTAATCTAGATGATACTAATGTAGGGGTTGTGCAAACCTAAGATGCTCTCCAATAGACAGTGCTCTTGACTTGTGTTTATGCAAGTTCAAGAGTCTTACTTATGGATTATTTGATTAAAAAAACACAACAATTAATATGAAAGGTGGTTGATGAAAACTCTCCGACAGATAGCACTCTTGATCCACCTTATGGTGAGATTCAAGAGATTTTGGTTCTTTTAATGATTTAACAATTTATAACAAGATACCAACAAGCAATGATGAACCTAGCAATTAGTAAGAATGAAACTAAGTCTAATCAAAGAACTAAACTAATTGCTTAAGGAAAACTATACTAAGCAAATCATGAAAATGAACACAAGACACACTTCTCCAAAATAGGGGAAGTAGAAAAGGAAGGAGACTTGCTTCCACTCAGCTCTTTTTATTAATCTTTTACAATGATAATGTGTTCTTTGCTTCTTGGAAGAACGGTAAAGAAGGGGATGAAAGAAGAGGGATAGCAGTCTTTTTGTTCTTTTTACACTCCTTGTTCGTCTGTGGCCTTTGGGCTCTCCTTCACATGTCTGCAATATAAGAGCTCTAGACACACACTTGTTATGATATTAGTTGATCAAAAATAATGTGAAATTTAATCTATAAACTAGATAAAAACACTTACCCAAACTTACTGAAAAGAAGGAAGAAAAGCGGTAGGAAAAAGGAAAGGTAAGAGGGGTGAAAAAAGGGTTAAAAGAGGGGAAAAGACAAGTCAAAGAAGGCTGGAAACTAAGTGAGAAAGAGGGCTGAAAATCAGAGAAAGAGGGCTTTAAATGAGGGTGAAAGAGGCTGAAAGTACAGCCCAAAATATGGTTGAAGAAAGGGATGGAAAGGGGCTGTAAAAAGTGGAAACAAAGAGGCAAAAGAGGGCTGTCCAAAAGGGTAAAAATGGGGAAAAGTGGACAGTGAAAAAAAGGATGGAAAGGCTGCAAATGAGGGTGAAAAAGGATGAAATTACAGCCCAAAAGATGGCCCAAAAAGAGAATGGAAAGGGGCTGCAAAAATTAGAAAAGGGAAGCAAAAGAGGGCCGTCCAAAAGGGTAAAAAGTGGGCAAAAGTGGACAGCGAACTAAGGGAAGGAAAGGCTGCAAATAAAAGGCCTAAAAGGATGAAAATAAAGCACAGGGAAGCCAACCAAGGCAAGGGCTAAGTGAATGAATGTTCACTTTATCCCAAACGTGCCCTAATCCCAAGAAAATAAAGATTTTTTAATTTGAATGATGAATAAAATCAAGGAGAGAATGGTCAAACCTATGTATCTTTTTAAAGCACTTGGATCTCATGAAGCATGAAATTACCAGAAAAGCGTACTTGACTCCAAGAGAAGAAGATGCAGCTAAGCTCAAACTTTTACTTGGTTGGATGGAAGGATCTGCAAAATAACACTCATAGACTTTCCATACAAAATATTAGATCATGTATTGTTCACAAATTGAAATAAAGAAGAGCATGAACTACAACTGAATAAAAAATGCTCTGTTTTAAATTCTAGAAGTAAATCAATAAACAACTAACTCGCAAACTGCAAATACCTGTTCTTATGTGTTTACAGAAGCCTTCTAAAGCATAACATCATAATATCAAATAGACAAGAAAGAAAAGCATTAAAACAACATCATCTCATCCATCAAGTGCAATCAACCAAAGAATCACATCACATGAGCCTCCAAAGCCTTAATTTTATTCCAATGGTTGCATAGAAGCAATAAGAAATTACAAAAGTTTCACTAGAGTTTATCTACACAAAAATCCATCCGAATAGAGCTAAAGGAGCCTCTATTTGTACAATGAGAAAGTGCTAAAACCCTAAAACCAATCCCCAAACCCTAACCATCCTGGCCACCAAACAGAGATGCTAGACCTAAATCTTAGAACTAGGAGTGAGGGGAGGCCTCCACCCAGGCAAGGCGCCCCCACTCCAACCCTAAACACTGAAATCCATCCACAGATGAGCCCACACATGTGGAAGGTGCCCTCAGGAGAGAGAGGGGGATGAATGTATGAAGGAGATGCCCTGCTGCATAGGAAAGTTGCCTGCTAGGTCTAGAAACCTACTTTGTTAGGTATGGAGGAGCCACTTATAGGTTTGGGAAGCCTACTGATGGTGTAAGCTTCAGTATTCACCTTGATCAAATCACCAGACCAATGACTGCTATCCATCTCATTCTTTAGCTGGAGATGACATGTCTGCTAACTAATAATAAATTCATTTCTCTCTTAATGATGACTGAAGTTGAGTTATGATAACTCCAATCATCATAAGTGCTCCATGAGATGTCATTTAGCCTTTTATTTTACGTAATTTGGACTAATTTGGAGAGTTTTAATTTTCTCCAAAATAATCATTTTTTAATAAAAATTCATATTTTACGCAAAACTGACTTTTTTGAGAAAAAAGGCATTATGTGTTCGATTGTTGATCTGAAAGTTGGTTCTGACTGGCTAGCTGATCAAGAATGATTTTTGGCTTAAGGTTAGAGCCATCAATCACTGAATTTAGAGTCCGGATGACAAGTTACCACGAACAGGTTTTTTCCATTTAATTTATGGAAAAATTAACCCAAAAAACTTAGGAAAAGTAATTAAAAATTAAAAAAATTTATAAAAAAAATTCCCCTTTCGGAAAAGATTTTTTCAAAAAAAAATTATGTGTCCAGATGACTTAGGACATGACCATGATCTACCTAAATAATGTCTAGTAGGTTTATAACCCTTAGTTGGGCTCTAATAACCCCCCAAGGCCCAGAATTCAACATTGGGCATTCCATCTTTGGAGGAAGTGGGAGAAAACCCCGTCAATTATATTCGGCTAAAGGCAAAGCATAATTGTCACGGGCAAAAAACTCCTTAGAATACCTTATTTGATATTCTATGTCTCAGGAGACCGAACCACTCAAAAATACCCTACTAGCATATTTTATTACAAACCCCGCGGGGCCATGGTCAAAATTATTAAAATAAAAAAGTGACTAGTCAATATTGGCTAGACATGCAGACAGATCAACTGATACATTGGAATCAGAACTTGAACAAGTCTGTCAACCGACGGCTCCTCAGGTAACCCAGCTATGGTACATAAAGTTGGATAACAACTCTGAATGACTTTTTCACAAAGTTCAAGCATATTGTTTTACTCTTGAAGCAATGCAAAGTGGAGAAGGAGGATGATCAGCTCATCCTCGCCATACTGATTATTTATCTTTTGTTTCTACATTCTATGTGGGGAATCTCACAACCCCTAGATGGAAGATGCCTACACTCAATGCCTTCATTGAGTCTGTAATAAGTGAACATGACAAGATTGTCCAGATGGGGATCATCATATCTTCCTGTGATCAAGCCCTCCATGTCTCGGGGCCCAAAGATCTGAAGGGTAAAGAAAAGCAGCAGAAGAACCCAAAAACTAAATTTGATGCTCCTAAACCTAGCGTTGAAAACCAGCAGCATGATGAGTCTTCCGGATCAAGGAAGAACAAAAGAAAAGGGCACCATGGCAAGGAAAAAGTCAAGTGTTCTTATTCCAGGAAGGGGTTTCACCTTGAACATTCTTGCATGAAGAAGAAGCTTGATGAAGCAACCTCTCTCCTTGAGGGAAATCACATCAATCTTCTGGACAGCTTTCGGAGGAGAGATCAACAAGATCGGGAACCATAGCATGAAAAAGGTCATGCCCTCATGGCAAGCACTTCGAAGTCCAAAGCACTTTTGATTGATTCTAGATATTCGAACCACATGATGGCCAAAAGAGACTCCTTTTCATCCTTGGAGACCGGAAAATCCATCTCCATCCACATGGGAGATGACTCCACCATCATTTCAAAAGGACAAGGTACTGTTGATCTTGAAAATGGATTTGTTTCAAATGTTTTGTATGTACCGTCTTTGGTAGAAAATATCCTTAGTGTCTATCAGATGACACATACAGGAGTGCTTAAGAGAGTTTATTTCATCCCAAATGATGTTGAGATAATATAAATTGCATCCGAGAAACTCATTGCTAAAGGCCTTGCAAACCATCATGCAAAAGCCTATGAGTTCTCTCACTTTGTTGTGGATGCAAAGCCCACTACTCTACTAACTCATGGAAATAAGGTTAGTAGGTTGTGGAATGAGAGGTTTGGCCATATTAATTTCAAATATTTGCAATAATTACAGAAAAAATCCATGGTTGAAGGCCTCTTGGTCATGAAGGCAACCACGGGAACTTGCAAGGGCTATGTGATTGGAAAACACCCTATTGTACAGGAATAAACACCTTATGACTAAAGGTCTGGGGTTACCAACATACTCAAGAAACTTGCAGGCAATTGACTCTAGAATGCAGTAAAGGAAATAGGAGGATAGGAAAGACTCACCCGATACACGACGGTTGATCCTAGCTTGTCCTCTTCTGCTTTGCTTCTCCTCCAAATCCTTCAGGGATGCTTCTCCTTCAACTGTCAAGAGCCAATCTTCCAAATACAAGATGATACATATATATAACCAGGTTAGATAAATCATATACAGAATGATGAAACATAAATATTTATCAAACCACAATATATTAGATACATTCAAGACACATATGGAATAAGGATTCTCTTTATTAACAATAATGAAAGAGTTCATATTACAACCCAACACCTGAGACAAGGACTCCTCTACAACCAAAGGATTCTGAGTTCCACTGCTCCAAATACTTTTGTATAAACTCCACCAGCATAACTTTGCTCTCCAGTGTATATTTTTAACACCCTCCCCAAGGCCTGTATTTATACTTGGTAAAATAAGGCATTTTTGAAGGTTGAGGAGGTTGAGACAGTTAAGGAGATTAAGGTTAAGTGCTTAACTAATATCAAGTAATCGCATGTTTTTATTTTTAATGTCAAAGGGACATGTACGCGGGTATTAATACTGGAAACTCGCGTATGACCCGCGAGTTTCTCTAAGGGTAACCTATGTACACATCTGTACGCGACATGCAACAACCGATACTTGCGTACAACACGCGAGTTGTATATATAGAGAGTCGCGTACATGACTTGACATAGCTAAAGGGTAAAAATAACCAGCTAGATGGATGATGAATGTAGTTCATAATAAGCCCATCTATAGTGTTTTGGGAAACCCTCAATCCATAGATGTCCTTTTGTGTGCCAACATGAGGGATGTCGGCACTCGGACAGAGAGGTGCCATTCAGGTGGATAACAGATGCCCCCTAATGTGTGAGGTCAGAGGGAAACGATGGACGAAACACATTATAATCTTTTAATCTTTGGAGAACTCAAAAATCCAATGGAGCAGAGAGAGTACCTGAAAAAAAATACATAGTAATGTCATATACAAAGTTACATCTGAGGATGCTATGTTCAATTTACTGGAACATTAGCTCCTTTACAATATTTGAGTACATCATATGATACGGGTATGAAACCACGTATATTACAAAGGTGGATTGAAGCCACAATATACAATAATGATGAGTCTTCAAAGATCTGGAAGCTGTGTATATGAATAGAACATAATCTTGCACAACTTAGTCCATAGGTGAGGAACTAAGGTCTTCATAAAGGATCCCAAAGAACCAGTACAATCCAAGCCATGTGAATAAGGGTAAGCTGAAGTCGAACATGGAAAGGATTCAACATTTTTTCAATCAATAAGGGATAATTGACAACTAAAGCAAAGGAATTAACCAATGATGAAAGTGAATCCTGAGGTACGATCGTCAAAACTCTGGGTATTCGTCATTAGGAAGTACTAAAATGGAACCATACTGTGATAAGGAAGGCAACAGATCCTCCAACGGATCACAAGAGTGACTAGGAATTGGGAAAAAGAAGGGAGACACAATAGATAACAGATATAACAAAGATGGGATCAGGCTATAGATCATACATTGGGTAGAGTCCTTGAACAATGAGAACAACACAAAGATGACCCAAGGAAGCGTATAACTTATAGATAGAACAACTAGACCTATCTGTCATGTATGAGACATGATCAGATTCCCCAGGTATAACGGACAAGAGGAGGAGTAAGAAACTCAAAGTAATAGCTGAACAAAAGTGAACACTGAAACATGGATATCGAAAAAAACAAAGAGTGCTACGTTCAAGTATGACATGCTGCCATTACTGAAAACAAGAGAAAACTTCTTCCTTACCTTCCCTGTTAAATTTTAACGAGTCTAGGAAAGTTAACTCGGATCCCTCTTCATTTTTTAACAAGCTTGAAGAGACGGGAAAATAATGCATGATAGTGTCACTGATTCATGGATTTAATGAGCTCGAACTAGTATATGCTCAGTAGATGTTTTCACATTTAGAGAGTCTGAAAACTCCAAAGAAGACTCCAGGGGGGTCCTTTTCTGTCCAATTTAGTCTCCTGAGGCCGAAAAAGTATAAAACATACCACAAAAGAACTCTCTTAACTTCCGAAGAAGAAAAGGTGAACCTTTTTCATAATTAGTCAGGGAGGTCCGAAAAAGGTTAAATTACCACCTACCCAACGCTCCTTCCAAAACAGCATAAAATAGCTTGAGTTTTACGAGTGTGAAGGAAAGCAAGATCTCTCGGAAAGATCCATTTGGTTACAAGAAATGGGACTTACAAAAATAAACTCATTGCTTTGTTCTTAAGTGTTTAACGAGCATGAAAAAGACACAAAGTACACTCAGAATCTTTTTCATGTTTAGGTCCAGAGCACGAAAAAGAGAAAACTAAGCTCAAACCGGGTGTTCCTTTTCGTAAATTTAGTCCCTCAGGTCCGGAAAAGTGATAAACATATACCTGAAAATACTCTTCTCAATTCAAAAAGAAAAGAGAGTGATCCTTTCTCGTATTATTCCGCATGGTTCAAGAAAAAGATAACCTACCACCAATGCGGATGCCTGTTCACATATTCTTAATGAGCTTGAACGGACGAGTCAACTCAGCAGTCAAGTCTGTTTTGAAGGAGTCAGACCTGGGCCTAAAGAAACTCCATAAGGGTAGGGATTCCTATAAATGAATAGCTTGTAAAAAGAGATTCAAAAGAAGCTCTATTTGGCGTGAAAAATAGCTAAGAGGATACCCCTGAACCTGAAACAGTTGCGGCATGAGTACCAATGGATGACATAGGCATATAAGAAGGATACGCATGAAAAAGGGTCCTATCCATGGAATAACAATGGTAAAAACAGGGAACTAATGGCTTAGAATACCATAGTCTATGGAAAAAGGTTGATTGCTAAGGTTAATGTGGATTGAATAAAGGTGCCAAAAATGGATTGGAAATAACAAAACCACCCTATTGGAGCAACAACACTTTGTAATAGTGAAAAACCTGTTCCATGGCACAAAGAAATATGGTATTAGTTGATTGAAATTTCAAACTATAGAAAAATACCCACTTAAAGAAATATAATTACTATAAATAGTTGAAAAATCAAAACAAATCTCACCATTTGAACTTTTGAGCCATAAAAAGCAAGTTTTACCTTCTACCTTTGTTCAATCATTGTGGACAATTGAACTGACGAAATCGAAATCCGCAAGTTGCAGGTAAGCCTACACATTGAGCTTTTCATTTTGATCCAAGCAATTATTAAGTTTGAGTCTGAATTCCATATTTAAAAGCATCCTGAACTATAGCACGGCGCATATGCGGGTGGCTGGTGTAAAAACTCGCGTACACACGTTCTGTACGTGAGTTGCCTAACTAGACAGTCACGTATAGTATGCGACATGTCTAACTAGATAGTCGTGTGTACTACGTGGAGGATAAAAGGCTAAAAATAGTCAAAATTTTATGAATTTTGATATGAAATTACTGATTCAAATGACTTGTTTTTGCTAGGTAAAATATGGTTCTGGAATGGAGGGAAAGGGAGCACGAAATAATGGACCAAGCAGCGCTCCAAAGTGCACCCACTATATAGGCATTGCGAACCAGTGGGCTACTGAAATTCTTTTGCACATCACCCATGCGAGCCAATGTCCACATACTTGAGTTCATGGTAAATTATTGGGATCATGACTTGGGGATGTTCAACCTACAGGGTGAAACCTTGGAGATTACCACTGAAGACCTATATTTCATAACCGGTCTGTCATGACGAGGGGCACCGGTGAACTTAGAGGGCACTAGCAGGGGCGGTGACCCCTTAAGTGTCCAAAACTATATAGATGAGTTTTGCACACTGGGTACTCAAAAGAGAGGAAGCTGCGTCCCTGTTGTACATATCCGAGACTTTACTCTACGAGTACTTACTAGCACCATCGTGAGAATTTCAGGATCCTCATCTTTACATTTGGCTACACGGAACCAAATGAGGCTGGCAGTAGATTGTTTTCAAGGTGCTCTCTATGATTGTTGTTCGGGATTTGTCCCCATCATGAGGAGACAACTATCCGACTGCAAGAGAGGAATATGCAAGAACTTTGGCTATGCAAGCATATTAGTGGCCTTCTTCGAGAGAGAGTACCAGCATTGAGCCCTGCCATACCTCTACTGATCAGATCTCTTCGTCAGCTGAGGCTGAGAAGGCGGGGAGACATCTTCCTCCATTAAGGAGGAGGAGACACAGTACATAGCGTATTTGATGATGATTTCTATACCTAGTGGGAATGACAGCTACCAGCACTGGAGAAGTTTCCATATGCCGAGATGGACTTTCAAGGTGACCCCGACCTTGTCCTCCCTCCAGGAGGAGCATGGGAAGAGCTAGGTAAGTAATTTTTTAATTTTTATCATTTTCAAATTTTTATGAATTTTAAAATGATAGATATATACATATGTACAAGTATTAATCCTATAAATGTGTCAAAATGCAGATATTGGACTGTCCACCCTGAAGGGCACCCTCACATGTTTGTTCATCTCGTCATAGGTGAGGATCCAGGATTGATCAGGGTTCTAGAGGGGAAGCTGGCCAGGCTGACCCAACGAGTACCTACCTTGCCGATAGAGCATATCCTGATAGCCATGCAAGAGTTCGCTGTTGGAGTTCCACCAGTTTGGCTACGTCTTTTCAGATGAGTGGTTAGAGCAGTGCTCATATATATAGAGGCGGTGGAGGCTGCCAAAGCCGAGGAGGCTGAGGAAGCCAGAATGCAGAGGGACCATGGGGACCAAGGAGGTCCTAGTGACTAGGGCGGTCCTGCTTAGATCTAGGAAATTTTGATGGAATATGATCCACATTTTGTACATGACGGGATCTGAGGATCAGACTTAACCTATCTATGGACAAATATTTTACATATATATATATTGGTGTTTGTTGTCAGTTTATTTACAAATGTTTTTCATATGTTTGTTGTATCTTTTTATAAAATATGTGTGAGATGCCAATATAAAATGTAATTAGCATATGCATCAGTCAATGAATTCTGATTTCATGGAATATGATTGAAAGTAATAACCTCAAAATGTCTTTCCAATAAACGAATTTGCAAGAACTGACGTAATAAAATAGGATTTCGTACCTGATAAGCTCGATTGAGCTGGGAAACCACCAACTGAGAGTCCAAATGGACCTCAACTTGGGTGATGCCACATGACAAAGCATCCCATAGGAGCTCAATTATAGCCCTATACTCAGCAACATTATTAGAAGCAGGACCTAAACAAGTGCCTCCCGCGGCAACAAGCTATCCCGAGGGAGAATAGATAACCCATGCTACTGAAGCTAGGTTACAAGTGTGACGGTTGGATCCATCAGCGAACCCTATATACCATTCAGAAGACATCTTCAACAACCAGCAGATTATATACAAAACAAAACTGACAACCTAATGTACATAAAAAATACAGACAATAAAAATACAAGAAAAAGTGCTAAGCCTAAGCATAGTACTTCTTCAGGTAGAGCCCATTTCTAGGCTCAAGTAGCTTATTCCCATCAAAATCAACTAACTCATATGCTCCCTTACTCAAGAATTTTGACACGACGTAGGGTCCTAACCACATAGCCTTGAATTTTCTTGCCCCCAGAGGTTCTTTATCTTGGTCCCAAAGCAAGACAAGTTCCCATTCAGAGAAAACACTAGGTTTGACTGATTTATCATACTGAGTTTTGACCCTATTTTTATGAGCCTGATTAGCAGTTAGTCCATCCCTACGCTGTTCATCAAGGTGTTCTAAATGTACCAGATGTTCCTCAAGCTCAGTCATATCAGGTAACACATGAATGGCTATCTTTAGAGACGGGATTTCACACTCAATCGGGGTAACTACTTCCACTCCATAGATGAGTTGGAAAGGGGAGAAACCCATAGCAGTATTTACATTAGTTCGGTAGGCCCAAAGAGCAGGGTATAACATGATGTGCGATTTAGAGCGGGCTGCATCAATTGTGCATTTAAGGATAGTTTTTAAAGTTTTGTTGACAGCCTCAACCTGACCATTTGCTTGCAGATAGTATGGAGAAGAATGTTCTTGTCTGAATCCGAGCATGGTAGTCAGTTCCGTCATCATTTTATTTTGAAAATGACTGCCGTGGTCAGTGACAATCACTTTGGGTATACCAAACCGTGCAATAATCTGATTGAATACAAAGAAAGTTGTTGTTTCCCTGTCGGCTTTGAAAGTAGGCATTGCCTTTGCCCATTTTGTAAAATAGTCAATAGCGACAATGATGTATTTATTCCCCCCAGCCGAGGCTAGGTTGCATGTCACGTAATCAATACCCCATTTCATCAAGGGGCCTACCGAGACAACGGGAAATAACGGAGCAGGATGTGACCGCATTTTCCTAGTGTAAAGCTGACACGGATGACAGCGCTTCACTGCTTCCACACAATCTTTAAAGATCGTGGGACAAAAATAACCAGCACGCAATATATTTTGGGCCATTGCTAACCCAGATAAATGACCCCCACACACTTTACTATGGGAATCATTCAGGACAATCTCCGCTTCCTCATGGGTAAGGAAATGACGCAAAATGGAACTTTACCCCTTGTCGATATAATGTATCTCCTATACTGAGGTAGTTCTTGGCATGAAGGTGTAATTTATGTTGTTCCTCCCTTGAGGAAGCTGCAGGGTACTTCAAAGTCTAGCGATATATTAGAATATATCCATACCAAGGATCAGAGGTGGCTATCAAGAAGATGTGCTCATCTGGAAATGAGTCATCCTCAACCACTACGTCTTCTTTAGTAGGAAATTCTGCTATAAGTTCAGCAAAAACTAAGGACTTCTTAGACTTAGCGGACTAGAAATCCAAGTCAAAATCTTGGAGAATGACTATCCATTTGTTAAATTTCCCCCCAACAATCCATTGAGATAAAACATATTGGAATGGATTCACGTCCGCCACTACTGTGGTGGTCCTCAATAAAATGTAGTGACGTAACCTCTGCACAGCATAAACAACTGCTAAGGCTAGTTTCTCAACGTGGGAGTATATAAGTTTAGGTCCAGCCAAAGCATGGCTAAGATAATAAATGACATGCTCTATAAGCTTATCGTCCTCCTGGACTAGTACTACCCCAATGGTTGACTCCGACGCATCCAGATATAATATAAAATCCCTAGAATAATCTGGTGGACGTAATAAGGGTACCGACAGCAAAGCTTTTTTCAATGCCTGGAACGCAAGTTGTGCGGTTTCATCCCATATAAATGGGGTGTCTTGTTTGAGCAGGAACATGAAACCATTAGTAATCTTGGCATAATTAACAATAAAACGTCGAATAAAATTAGACTTTCCTTGCAGGCTTTGAAGTTGCTTGAGAGAACGAGGAGGAGGCAGATTTACAATGGCCTCAACTTTCAAAGGATCCACCTAGATGCCTCTACTAGAGACAATGAATCCAAGTAATCTTCCTGACTCAACACAGAATACAAACTTGTGGGGATTCAAGCAGATTTTATAATATCTACATCTTTCAAATATCAACCGTAAATGATCTGGATGTTGGATCCTCTTACGAGAATGTGCGGGTAGATCATCAAGGTATGGTTTGACAATGGCTTTAATGTCATGAAAAGCAAAGTTCATATCCCATTGAAAGGTTGCCCCAACATTTTTCAATCCAAAGGGAATTTTCTTGTACGCGAAGGTACCCCAAGGACAAATGAAAGCATTTTTGTGTTGGTCTTCTGGTTTTATTTGAATTTGATTGTATCCGGAGAAACCATCCATAAACGAGAACACGTCACTTCCCGCACAAGCATCTATAATCTAGTCTATAAAAGGTGTGAGATAGTTGTCCTTAGGACAGGATTTATTTAAATCTCTAAAGTTCGTACAAACGCGAATAGTCCTTTGCTTCTTATCAACAGGAACAGGGTTGGATACCCATTCTGTCAAAGTGATGAGATATATAAAACCAGCCCTCAACAGCTTTTCAACTTCAGCTTTCACAGCTGCCGCTTTGCGTGGGTTAACAGGTCTTAACTTTTGTCGAACAGGCTTGGCATCAGGATATGTTTGGATTTCATGTTCAACAATCGATGGATCTATGCCTGGCATCTTTTCATATGACTAGGCAAAGACATCGCGGAATTCCTTAAACAGGGCAGTATAGATAGAAATCTCTTCAGGAGAGTAGTTTTCACCTATATATATGTTTTCCACGACATCAGGGTTTACAGAGATGTTAATAGGTATAGTGGCGGAAATATTTTCCATATTTCCCTCGGCAAACATTCCTTCCCTAGGCAGGGGATTGATAGGTATATCAACATCTTCTGATAGTCTCAAATGAAACTCTTGGTTTTCTATTCTGCTTAGTTCTGGAAGAAAATAGGATCGATGATGAAGATCCTCACAAATCTTACCACGTCCACTCATGGCTTCCAGAATAGCTTCATCGGAAGGTAAAACGATGTCTAAAAAATCTATATAATGTGAAGAGTTTTCCGCCCATACAAGAAAATAGACTTCTTCCAGATCTTCCGACACTGTTAGAGTGTCTAGAATGGGATTAGTAATGGCTTGAGTGATAGCTTTATAAGCGACCTCCACTACCGATAATGGCACTTTTGGTTCATGGGGGGTTGGGAGAACCCAAGGATCAGTCCTATCAACAACCATAGCTATGGACCTCCCCACACTAGTAGAACCAATATAATTAACCGAGGCTGGAAGATCAAATGTGCCCATCAACAATGTGTACATTCTAGCCCCCAAGCTCTATGCAGCAGGTTTGACCTGATCAACCAATGGCACAGCGGACTCATTAGACTCTAAATGACCTTTTCGGGTAAAATCAAGTTGGTCAATAGTAATCAACTTTCCCTCATGTGGAAAAACCACTACACGAAGAACAACCAATGCAATAGCGTACATCGCATAAGTCCAGCTCCTTCCAAGAAGTAGATTGTAGTCCAAAGGAGCATCAATCACTTCTACTTCAACAGACACTGCTTTGCCAGCCAACTTAATTTCAAAAGCCGAAAGGATACCATGAAGACAGAAGGATCTTCCATCAAAAGCAGTAAGCAAAGTGTTTGATGGAACCAGCTCTAAGGATCCAAGAGCTTTCCAACAGGTGAAGGAGATAACACATGTAGAAGCACCCTCATCAACAACTGCCCTTCCAATGGTCTTACCACCATGGATGCCATCTATTGATAAGGCTACATGGTAAGGCAGGTGAATTTTAACATTAGACAAATGAAATTTCTCCATGAGACTCGAAGAGTCCATGCTGCCTAAAGCTGCTAAGAGAGCATCTCGCTGAGCAGAAAAACTCTGTAACACCTCTAAAGCTGACATTGCACATGGGGTTTGAGCTAAATATTCAACCATGGAGTAGTTTGAAGCAGCCCTGGCATTAGGGTTATGCAAGGTCTTCTTGAAGACACTTTTCGGTATCTTCGGCATAGTTTCAGTAGCTTTCTCTATTGTGAGAGCGTTAGAAGTTTCACCTACAGCTTTACCCTTCTCAGAAGTCTCTGTCTCATCATTTTTGTTCCTTGTCTACAACAAAGTTGAATATCAAACCATGTTTATATAGTTTGGGTCAGGGGCAGTTTGAGTGCCCCCTACTATGTTAGAAGTTGAAGTAGAGTTCTATCCTTGGGGAAAAGGATCCTTCAAGATAGCCGGTTGTTGAGCTTTAAGTAGCTTCTGGGCTTGATCCATGAGGTGACAAAGGTGAGTAAGGTGGTCCTCGTGGCACAAATTACACGAGCACTTGACCTTCTTCTTTTCTTTCTTGCCCCCATCAGCATTGTTCGTGGGCTTTTGCTTGTTTTGATTTCCCTCTCCCTTTTTTCCTTTCTTTTTCTTCCTGCTGGGCTGTTGATTGCCCTTCTGAGAGGTTTGTGCAAAAACATTTGCACTCTGGGGGGAGGGTGCAGCCTTTGCTTCCTCTTCCGTAGACTGCTTAACAGACAACTGGTGAAGTTGCTTAGCCAAAGATTCTACGGTGGGAGAGTTAACGGACCCAACCACACCATCGGCATGGGGTCCAGGCTTAGACTTCTCTTCATTGTGCGTAGGCCTTAGTGCCTCAGGGATAATCTCGTACAAGATCCTAGATTGTGAATAAATCAAATCCATTTGTTGGGCCCTGAGAATGGCTTCTTCTTCATTCGTCACTCCCGAGGTGTATACGTCCTTAGATATGTATGGCAACGGGGATTTAAGGAACCACTCTAAAAGGAATTCAGGAGGGATAGTGGCTTTTATAAGTCTCTTTCACCTTCTCCACTCTTGGATGTGATCCAAGATGTGGGTAGCCTTATTTTTCCTAAAAGTAGACAACAAGTCCATTCCGAAATCATATCAGACCGGAAGCTGAAAGTGGCTAAGAAATGCACTAGCCAAGTCCCAGAAACTACTGAAAGCAATAGAAGGAAATTCAATATACCATTTTGCTACGGTACCTATCAAGTTTCTCTGGAACAGCCTCAACCTAACTGAATCTTCATTCAGCGAATTCAAAGAACACCATAAATGGAATGTGGTGGCATGAGCCCCAGGATCTTCACCAACTTTTCCTTTGAACTTAGGGATGTTTGATGGCAATTTGGTGGGAATTGGTGGCCACAAGGGGTCATGCCTCACCAGGTCATTCATGAATTTTGACAAATCTGGCAAGTTTAAGGTTTCCAGGAATGGAATTTTGGGTCGAACCGGGGTACTAAATGTGCCAGCTTGGGGATTAGAGGGACCTGCCCCCGAATGCCCATGGGTAAAAGTGGGGTTGCCCCCTGCCACCTGTTGCGAAGTGGGAAGATTACTCTGAAACAGATTCCATCCATAAGCCATAGGATTGTGTGTGGGAGGTGCAGTGTAAGAAGTTCGGGCCGTCCTCATAGAAACAGGGGTCTGAAAGACAGGAGCCGGTATCCCTCTGCTGAACAACGAGAAGGGAGAGCTCATGAACGGGACTAAAATTGGAGTTTGGAAATTTTTCCCATAAGAGGCATTGTTCCCAAACTGCACTCCTACATAGGAAGGTGATGGGCCTACGTATGGAATGGATGGGGGAATGCGCCCCCCATTCCAAGGAAATCCTTGGACAAATGCCGAAGATCCTACCGGACCACTCTGGGTAGTATATGGAAAGGAAGAAGGAATAGTAGGTATACTGGGGATCCCAATAACCATGTCACCAGAAGTACCTGCTAGGTTTGAGTGAACTGGTGGTTGAACCACCCAGCTCGTTGGAGCCAAAGGTGTAGAAGGTAGACTAGATCTAGGGGCACTTACCGGGGGAGGTAGTACCCCTTCAACCGAAACGGATGAGGTGAACACAAAAGGACTTTCTTTCACAGAAGACATGATCCTACCCACAGGGACACCTAATACAGGTGAATCAAAAGGTCTAACCTGAACGATCACAGGATCGTTTAAATTAGTCAAGGGGGTGTTAAAGTTCCTTGAAAACTTGTTAGTCTGCAATTCTTCTATCTCAACTGTATCAAGATCAGAATGGTTAGAAATTAGTTCTAGTTCACCAAGAACTTCACTTATTCCTACCGGTTCAAATGAACCATCCGTGTCCAATCTCCACCTTTGGGGTGGAGGTGGAGGCTCCAATGTGATGAGAGGAGGAAGGTTTCTCAACCTTCTTGACCTTCTAAAAGATTGGTCCTCCACGATTGAAAATTTGACAAATCACAACCTCAGGCCAACTAAACACAGGGAAAACCACAGAGCATACACTATAAAAATCCTAAAGCCTCAAACAATCAAACCAGGGTAAAAGATGTACTTTCCCAAAGAAAGCTGATGAACGATTACTTGGAATCCTTGAAGTGGTTCTTAGGCACAAGCGGAGGAATCACCCAACCACCCTCCTACACTTACAACAAGGGTTACCTTCCAAGCCCGTTCAAGGTGAACCAGAAATATCCTTTCGATTTACCTAGGTATGAACCCTAAAATGTCAAGAGACTAAAGGCTACCTTAGCTATACCAATAGTTTGGGGGGACAGTCGCAAGCCTGACTTGTACACATGGGCAGGGTAGCTGAGCCCGAAACTCTGTCTAGGACAGAATCCCCAGATGCATAAAAGTCCTAATTTACATTTTGACAAGGATTCGGAGGGTTATCTCCTCTATCCAAGCCTCCACGCGGCCTCGTGCTTGACTCCCCTTTGAGAGGAGCTTCCCAGATACAATCAATAAAGTCAAGGATTTACCTAAAGAAAGGTCCACTACGTTTGATTTTTATAACTTATGGGAAGTTTACACTTCCTATCCCACAAGTCTAGACTAAGCTAGTAAGTGAAAGACCCCTAAAAACAAAAAATTACTAGTAAATTTTAATTAAGCGTTCATTTTAAAGGGTTGTTTCTTACTCAGAAGGAAATGGAGTGATGTACTTATGGTGTTTTTGACTCGATAAGAAATAAATAAAAGCAAAAGTGTAATTTTCAAAGCAAATTACCACTATTAAAGCAAACTTCTTTTTCTTTTTGTAAATATGTATTGATGAACAAATGCAAACGATAAAAGAAACTAAGCCTATGTTTTTTTTTGTAGTTTTTGAGATTATATTTTTAAAACTGAAATGAAAACTACTTATGCAAAAAACAAATGTAAAAGCTTGACAATGTTTTTCTTTTCACTTTTTTAAAAATTCTCAAACTCTACTATGCACCTCAAATGCACTATACTTGAGTAAACTTGGATCTAATCAACTGTATTAAACCAACAAACTAAAGTAAAGCAGGCTAACAGAACCAAGAAACAACCAACAAAGGAAGACTAGGAACCCTAGCTTGGGTGCACACAATGACAAAAATAACTGTAAACTCATAAAGGCAAGTGACAAACCAATCATTATCCAAAGATAGACTGAAAAAACAATGCCCAAGACCCTGATCACTGATCTGGACAGAGACACTTCACCCTATAACCCAAACAGGCCAAGCTACTTCAACATGCAAACAGAAAATAATCCAAGCAAAAGAAATCCAAGGGCTTTCGAAAAAGCACAAAGTGTGGTCACCAAAGGCCTTCAGACAAGCAGCATAGTATTCATAAAGAAAGCCAACTAACAAACATGAACTACACAAAGAGAGGGACAAGCAAAGCCGATCCTAAAAAATCCCTATTTCCAAGCTTGTATGTGACTGTGTATAAGGGCAACTCGCGTACTCTACGCGACTGTCCAAGAGAGAAACCCGCGTATGCAGGCCTCTATACGCGACTATGCAGAAGAGCAACCCACGTACAAGTACAAATTTTTTCTCAAAAACTAAGAAAAATCAACAATACTTTCAAACACTGTGACAAGTATGAACCAGGATAAAAGACCACACACCACTTTCAAAGCAAAGACTGGTCAGGGGTGACAGAAAAAACCTACAACAGTCTAGGCTCCCCAGCGGAGTCGCCAGTTCTGTTGTACAGGAATAAACACCATATAACCAAAGGTCTGGGGTTACCAACATACTCAAGAAACTTGCATGAAATCGAATCTAGACTGCAGTAAAGGAAATAGAATGATAGGAAAGACTCACCCGATACACGACGATTGATCCTAGCTTGTCCTCTTTCACTCTGCTTCTCCTCCAAAGCCTTTAGGGATGCTTCTCCTTCAACTGTCAAGAGCCAATATTCCAAATACAAGATGATACATATATATAACTAGGTTAGATAAATCATATAAGAATGCTGAAACATAAATATTTATCAAACCACAATATATGAGATACATTCAAGACACATATGGAAGAAGGATTCTCTTTATTAACAATAATGAAAGAGTTCAGATTATAACCCAATGCCTGAGACAAGGACTCCTCTGCAACCAAAGGATTCTGAGTTCAACTGCTCCAAAGACTTCTGTATAAACTCCAATAGCATAAATTTGCTCTCCAGTGTATATTTTTAACACCCTCCCCAAGGCTTGTATTTATACTTGGTAAAATAAGGCAATTTCAAAGGTTGAGGAGGTTGAGACAGTTAAGGAGATTAAGGTTAAGTGCTTAACTAATCTCAAGTAATCATGTGTTTTTATTTTTAATGTAAAAAGGAAATTTAAGCGGGTATTAATACTAGAAACTAACGTATGACCCGTGATTTTCTCTAAGGGTAACCTGCGTACACATCTGTACGTGACATGCAACAATCGATACTCGTGTACAACACGCGAGTTGCATATATGGAGAGTTGCGTACATGACTTGACATAGCTAAAGGTTAAAAATAACCAGCTGGATGGATGATGAATGTAGTTCATAATAATCCCATATATAGTGTTTTGGGAAACCCTCAATCCATAGATGTCCTTTTCTGTGCCAACATGAGGGATGTCGGCACTCGGACGGAGAGGTGCCATTCAGGTGGATAACACACCCTGAGCACAAGTTCGATCGAGGGAAGGAAAACCGAGTTACATGCATATTGGGGCTGATACATTCTGATAGTAGTGGTCCAATGCCTATCAGATCCATGAATGGATCAAGGTATCTTCTTACTTTTATTGATGATTTTTCAAGGTACACATGGGTCTTCTTTCTCAAAAAGAAGTCTGAAGTATGTGGAAAATTTTCTGAATTGAAGGCCTTGATCGAAAATGCCTCTAGGATTAAAATCAAGATATTGAGATATGATAATGGAGGGGAGTATTTGAGTAATGATTTTCTAAACATATGGTCCCAAAGTGGTATTTAGGTCCAACATTCAATTCCCTACACTCCCCAGCAGAACGGAGTAGCGGAAAGGAAGAATCGGTCTCTCAAGGAGATGACCACCTGTATGTTGTAATCCAAGAAGATTGCTTCAAATTTGTGGGTTGAGGCCATGCATGCTGCAGAATAAATTCAGAATAGGGTGCCACACTCATATGTGAAAGGGAATACCCCTTTCAAATCATACTTTGGACACAATCCAGATGTGTCGAACCTACGGGTGTTTGGGTCCACTGCATGGGCCCGGATTCCGCTTGATAAAAGAAGGGTTTTGTAACCGCAAATCATAGAATGTCCATTTATTGGGTATCCTAATGAATCTAAAGGTTTCAACCTACTAGATATCAATACCAAATATATCATCATCGAGAGAAGTGTCAACTTCGATGAGCCTCTTCAGGAGATGGAACTAGTGAAGGAGAAAACTGCTGAATTTCCTTCCTACTCTAATGAATATTTGGATGATGAAATTGTGGGCGATGACCCTGAATTGGATCCTATGATTTATGATATCAGTGTGAATAAATTATCAAATTATGAATCAGAACCTGAAGTGAAAAATCATCTTCCTACATGGGCCCGACAGACACTCTCCTCCACAGGAGACAACATTGGAAATCCGGATGATCCAAGGAGAACCTGGTTTGATTTCCAAACAGCAGGTATTGTGCTCTCTTGTATTGAT
This sequence comes from Pseudotsuga menziesii, assembly GCA_001517045.1. Classification (NCBI taxonomy): domain Eukaryota; kingdom Viridiplantae; phylum Streptophyta; class Pinopsida; order Pinales; family Pinaceae; genus Pseudotsuga; species Pseudotsuga menziesii. The sequence goes on along the minus strand of LPNX010829343.1, from coordinate 442,664 downwards.
AATTTGCTATCCAAAACTTACTATTTGATGATTATTTCAGATCCAAAATCCTACTATCACGCTCGGAAGGATCCGAGATGGCAAGTTGCCATGGATGTATAGATGAATTCTCTTCAGAAAAACACTACTTGGGAGCTAGTTTCTCTTCCTCCGGGAAGGATATTGGTTCAATGCAAGTGGGTGTTTCAAACCAAGGTTTATACTGATGGAAGCACCTAAAAATATAAGGCAAGGCTGGTGGAAAATTTTTTCTCTCAGGTCGAAGGTGTGGACTACCATGAGACCTTTGCATCGGTTGCAAAAATGGACTCCATCCGCCTTGTTTTGGCAATTTCAGCATCCAAGCACTAGGAAGTGCATCACATGGATGTTAAGTCATCATTTCTACATAGATATATTCATGAGGATATATACATGAAGCATCCTAAGGGCTACATCACTGATTCATCTTTGTTTTACAAGCTAAAGAAGTCACTATATAGGTTAAAACAGGCCCCAAGAGAGTGGTATTCCAAGATGGATGCCTTCTTTTTCTTGCAAAACTTTCAAAGGCGTAGATAAGATACAAATGTGTATTTAAAGTAGTATTATGGTTATCTAATTATAATTGTTTTATATTTTTATGACTTACTGATAATAGGTAGCATAGTTGCCTCCATTTTAGCCATCAAAACTGCTCTCCACAATGCCTTTGAAATTAGTGATTTGGGGCTTCTAAAACAATTTTTGGGGCTCAAAAGTGAGCAAAATTATGATGGGATTATGGTCACTCAGTACAAATACATTTAATACTTGTTAATCAAGTTTAACATGGCTTATTGTAGGCCTGCACCATTCCCTTTCCTTTAATGGATCAGCCTTGAAGAAGGAAAAACCACACCTCCCATGGACTGCACTATCTATCGACAACTGATTGGTAGCTTGTTGTACTTGACACATTCTTGGCCTGATATCTATTATGCCATGAATGATGTATCAATATATATGTAGCAGCCTCATGATATTCATTGGAAGGCATCCAAGAGGATCCTCTAGTATATTCAAGGAACCAGGACCTACGACATTGACTCCGAGCTACAGCTGGTTGGATACACAGATTCTGATTGGGTGGGTGATTATATTGATCAGAAGTCTACTTCTAGATATGTATTCATGTTTGGTGGTGGCTCCATTTGCTTTTCAAGAAAAAATCAGGCTGCCATAGCACTATCTTCAGTAGAGGCCGAGTATCGAGGAGTGGTGAATGCTTGCATCCAAGCAGTTTGGTTGCAAGGAATTCTTTCAGAGTTTGATCTTGGTAGTAGTTTTTCCACTGCCCTCTTTTGTGACAATAAAAGTGCTATTAAGATATCCATAGATCCATTTACCAAGAAGAGGCCCAAGCATATAGATATCCACATTTACTACATCAGGGAGCTAGTGCATGACAGGACCATCATTCTGCAATACTGCCTGACTGATGAGCAAATTGCAGACATGTTCACCAAGAGATTTTTAGAAAAGAAGTTCACTTACCTCCATTCACTATTGGGGGTGATTTCATCAGAGTGATTCAGACTACTTTCAGTGTTCAGCTTGAGGAGGGGGTTTTCCCATTGGGTTTTCCCTCTATTCCTCACTTAGTTTGTTTTGAGCATTGTTTCAGTTTCAGCATTGTACAGGGTGACCTATGGACTTAGTTGTCGTGGCCCTAGAATTTTTATACATTTTTTTTTCTAACTCCAACTGAGTATAGCTTAAGGGGGGGTGTTGGAGACATTTACCACCATACACACTCATTTTGGTTAAATTGGCCTAGTTAAACCACTATCCTAAGGATTATTGACATTAATTGACATCAGTGGAGCATTAATTGACATGATCTAGTCACACCCATGCCTACCTTCAGTCAAGGAGACTAATTTAGCCTTCTACATTTGGGGAGGCTATTTAAAGCACTCCAGGGGTGATCTGATTGATATTAATACACCTAATTGCTAATTGATGGTTACAATTAGTTAAACAGGGAAGTGAAGGTGCCTCCTTTCATTTAATTGATTATTTAATGATTAATTAATGAACTAGAGTCAACAAAGGTGCCTCCACCAACTTTTGATGTTCAATTCAGCTTCAACTAACCGCATCAGGGTTCATTGGAGTCATTGAAGCACTAGAACTTGATGGTTGGCTTACTATGACATGTGTCTGATCTCTTTCAGTTGAAACTCAATCATTTATTGCACTACGAATTCAGTTAGGGCTCAGTTGAGTTAATTAGGGTTTTGATCAGTGGTTAACTGGAGTGTTGACTATGGCTTACATTCAGTTAATCTAGACTCACTCATTCAATTTGAATGACCTCCTTGAGGATTTGAATTGCTCATTCATTCATGCTTGTAGCATGACATTGTATTGTATTATCTTTTTTTCATATTATTATATAGAGTGGATACTTATTTTGTAGACCGATTACACCATTTCATGAGTTATTTGTTGATTAATCTTTGATGAGACTGATGTTTAGTCCCTAGATCAATGTGCAATATTAATAATCACTGCTCCTAAAGCATATTCCGATGCATTCGTCTCAATCTCAAAAGGTTGATGCAAATCAGGTTCCATAAGTACTGTGGAGTACAAAGCTTCCTTTTTAGTTGCTCAAAAGCTTGTTGTTGTGTCAATGTCCATTTGAAGATATTTTTCCCAATTCCCTTAGTCAACTGATTCAAGGGCTAGGCTATGTGACTGAAGCCGAGTATAAACCATCGATAAAAATTCACAAAAACAAGAAAACTTCTTAGTTCATTAATATTTTGAGGAATGGGCCAATCTTTATGGATTTGTACTTTTTTTGGTTTGACATGAATGCATTAAAAGTCAATTACATACCCCAAATATTTGATGTTGTTCATCGCAAATGAGCATTTGTCCATGTTCATATAGGTTCGATGTTGCTGGAGAGTTTCAAAGACTTGTCGACTCTTTCTAACCATGGGGGCTTCACTTGTTGACCAATATCCTATCACGTTAGTTCATATTGTGGGTTTTCAAATTATAAAAAAATTGAACCAATATATTGCAGGTATTGGGGGGGGTGAGGGGTTTAAGGTGGGGGTGGTTAGGGTGGTTTATAAGGAATGAGGTATAAAAAGGGGTGGGGAGGAGGTTTTAAGTATTGGGATAGGGTTTCAACAAAAAGAGTTTGGGTCAATATGTCTCTAAATTAAGGGTATTCTTTAATATCCCACGATCGCACATGCTATGTGAGAGGTTCACTAAGTGAAGTCCCCGTGTTTCTAACATGTTATTCCCATGATTGATTGAAAATCAAGATACTATCTAGAGACAAAATGACACACTTGCCAATGAAAGGTTGTATAAGGTCAGCCATATATCACATGAAGGTCGTAGGTGCATTGGTTAAGTAGAAATACATGACTTACCATTCAAACAATCCTTACTTGGTTTTGAAAGTAGTCTTGCATACATCAGTTGAATCGACAGGAATCTGATGATATCCCGAATTGAGGTCGATCTTAGTAAATAATTTAGCACCTTTTAGATAGTCAATGAGTTCTTCTATCCTTGGAAGAGGGTATATATTCTTTACCGAAATGTTGTTGAGATCCTGATAGTCGATGCACATGCGCCAAGTCCCATCATTCTTTGGAACAAGGAAATTTGGACTTCCATAAGGAGAGGAGTTGGGTCAAATGTGACCTTTGTTGATCAAATCTTGAATTTGTCTACAAATTTATTCATTATCAAGAATGGGTATTTTGTAAACAAATGTGTTAGATAATGAAGAACAAGGAACAAGTTCAATGCAGTGTTTTACCTAGCAATGTAGAGGTACTCCATTTGGTTCTTAAAATACATTTCGATATTCATCAAGAATATGGTTGATGTGTTGTTGTTGTTGGGAGTTGTGTTGGTCGATGAGTCAACTCGATGCTGCAGTGTTCCTAGAATTTTGAGGATTTATCATGATCAATGCAAATTTATGAGCATAATCGATAAGCTTATTTGTTTGTTTGGCAGAGATCATTGCAATCATTGGTGTAGGTTTTCACTTTGATATGCCATATCACTGGTTCTATATTTTGACAATCATCTTGTAAGGCCATGACTAATAACCTCCATGTCGATCCCATAGATAATGTTTCCCAAACAAGGCATTCGCTACGGAAAGTAGTGCCAAGTCATAGATTTCTCCATCTTCAAAAGTATTAATGAAGGAGGTGATTCTACATTGTCAGGCGATCCTTAGTTCCTTTCCATCCTTCATCCAATCGATATTGCAAGGTAGAGGATGTGGAGTTGTGAAAATACCAATTTTCTTCACAATATCTTCAGAAACAAAGTTATTTTGGCTACCAGTATCCACAATCAAATGAACTGGATTGTTTTGAACCCATATCTATGTATGGAACAGGAGCACTCGTTCCTCCTTGTCGATGATAGTTGAGGCTGTCAGAGTGGTTGATGTCGATGTCAAAAGGGTTGATTCTTCTGGGTCATATTCTACCAAGATTTTATAGGACAAGTCAGAAGTCGACAATTTTTCCAAAAATGTCTTTCGAGCTTTGCATTTTGACGTATCATGCCATGATGAATTGTGATAATCACACCATTTCTTGGTAGGGGGTTATTTGTTATTTTCCCTTTTCTATTTCTGAGAGTGCTTCTTGTGATAGTCTATATTTGGTGCATCCGGATGAGAAGGGTGCCTTGACTTGTTGGATTCAGCTGGTGACATCTTGTTTGATGTTCGACCTGTCGACTTGGTCATGAAACATGATTTTCATTTTTTTATCTTCAAGATTGCTGGTGTAGTGGAATTCATACACAAGCATTAGTGATAGTTAGAAACTACATCTCTTTATGAATGTACAGGTATTATCTATTGATGTACTTCGAGACAAGCAATTTCTCTTCTTCTTGGGTGCCAAGTCTAGCCATGAGTTGTTAGAACTTGTTGGTGTAAATCTACATGGACTGGTATTTCCATTTCCTTAGCTGTTGCCACTTATTATATTGTTGTTCAATGTACTTGGGTAGGTATAAATCCTTTCAGATGTACTGAAAATTTTTATTTTATGTGTTTATGGGGTCTCCTTCTTGCTCTATCTTTGTCAATAGATTCTCCCATGAGCAGTGCACAGAGGTTGACATCTTTAAGGATGTGACAGTTATCTTTTTATCTTTCGAGAGTTGATTCATGGAGTAATAGGATTCTACTTTTTATACCCAATTGTCTATGGATTCTGTTTCAATATTTCCTTCGAGCTTCAGTATGTTCATATTCATTTGCACTTTGAATGGATTGATTTTGTCAGAGTGCTATCTCGTCGAGGATCCTTCATATGTTGAAGAAAATCACTTGAGAATATCATTGAAATGGGTGAATATTTTGGTTTACTGTCGATCCAATTCCTTCTATATGAGTTTCTCTATCTTGTTAGATGCATGTTTATTGTCTTATCTTCATCCATATTCTTTGATGTAAAAGGTAGTGTTTTCTTGAATTGTTGAGTTTTGAGATCATGTTTGAATAGGAATAAGTGAGGTAACTTCAATAGAAGTGTATACACAATTTATACTTTGAATATACTCTAATACCAATGATCTAGGTGCCCAGGAACAACTTAGAGGACAATAGTTTGATTGAATGAGTCAAACGAAGGAAGCATATTAAAATAAGCAAAGCAAGAAATACACTATATGGAGAGAAAGTAAACACATAGATAAAATATGAGAATTCGAACCAAACTCTATTGTTCTATTACTACTCTATTACTTTCTTGTATTTTACAATAGTGTACAGGATTATATAGAATGTTAAGACTCTTGGGTGGCTACCTGTTAGGTTCAGACACAAAGAAGTTAGAACGGTTTGGAAATTCAACTGTTACAGAAAACTGGAAGACAAATAGAAAATATGTCGTAGTCATGTTGAGATGTTGGAGTCAATGATGCATTTCGATATGTGGAACCTGTCGAGGTTATGTCGAGGTTTGGACTTGTCGAAGTCAATTTTGAACCGGTCGAAGTCGACAAAGATTCCAACTACTGGGTGGATCAATGTGTCATCACCCACTTGACTGTGAGGATGATTTCATTAGATTTTTTGACCTCCTTGAGACTTAGCCGATTTTTCATTTCCTCTTCGCCCGATGCTTCTCCTATGTAACTACGATGTGAATCCATTTGGTGGAATTCAATTTGGGAGATACACATTAAATATTAATCAATACTGGAAACAACATCATTACTCTTTCCTTTGTACCAACTTCAATACAAGTAATTCCCTTAGTAATTGATGTAGAAAATACCTTTCCAATGGAATTGATTAGTGGAATAATAACCATTACTCTATTTGATTTGATATTAATGGTCCAACCTTAATCCATGCAACCTACTATTCTTAAATTCGGGAATCTCATTTTGATATATATGGTACAGGGGTTGTAGAATTAATTACATCAAACATTATCCGCCTTAATTATTTCTTCTACAAAAAACAACTAGATGACTTATGTTACTACCCACAACAGGCTAACTCCCCTCAAAAAAATTTCATCTTGACAATGAGTATTCTTTGGTGCCTCCATGAAACTAGAAACCAAACTCACAACAAACATGTATCTACAAACATGATGTTACAACATCTTCAGGAATGCTATACTCAAGCTTCATCCAACATCATTATACTCAAAAAATGAACTGCTATTGCAAACTTTTACACAAGTGGGATAAACAAAACAAAATATTTACAATAATAGTTGAAATTTAAAAATCCTCTTCTTCCTCCTTTTATGATGCCAAAACTATAACTTTGCATTTCACCTCATGTCTAATGGGTCATCATGGGATAGATACATAACCACTCCCCCTTCTTTACTTACTTTCAAAACTTCTATCCATAGAACCACGTTTTTAGGGAAAAATTTAAGGATCTATTCTTATTTAGACGTGTATAAACCTTGGCAAATCTTACCAATTCTTAAAATTTCAAATATAAAATATTTAGCAATGTTTTTCTTAAAATATTTCAAATTTTAAGGATTTTATATAATTTATATAATAATTTGGTGATTTTTAGAGTGAAAAATTTTTACCATGTAAAAATTAGGCAAAAGAAGGCTTCAAAAAATGCAATTTGGTGAATCTTTTTTTGGAAAAAAATATGGAAAAATATCGCATGGGATAGATTTCTCCCTTAAATTTTCCTTGCATGTTGCTAACAAAAACAAATTCAATCATTTTAAACTCTACCTTATCTGAAGTGAGGTATTTAGCAACTTCTCCAAACAACTTACCTTCATTCCACTTCACGCAGATTGTGATTTTGTCCCACTCCTATTATGGAAGTTCCTCCTCATCATACACCACCTCAAAAGTTATTTTTCATTTTCATGGTTGTTTAAAACACCTTCACACTCAAATAGGACGTTAGTAAAAACAACAAAATTATTCAAATATCCTTTTTCTCTTACTTATTTCTTCATTGGATCCTCCTTCATTATTGCATATTCTTTAGCCTTGTCCTCGTTGTTCACTCAATTCCACAACTCTTTATTCAACCTCTTCTCATTATCGATATTCATCCCTTATTCAAATATAACTTTATCCTTCTCACAAATTGGATTCTCATTTGCAATCTCCTCTGCAACTTCTTACTTCTTGTCTTCAACTAAATCATCTGGGGCTGCAACCCCATATTCATACTCACCAAATTTCATGCCAATTTCAACTACCTGATGAGCATATTCACTTGCATTATTATCCTTGTTTCCCTCTTCTTCATGAGTGCTTACACTAGAACATTCATTTGATATTCTTTTCTCTTCGTGGGAATAACCACTCAAGTTTCACTACGCATTTAATCTTCATCTTCCTTATCTAAGAAGTTCTCTACAATGTATTCCTCTTACTGCATTGGCATCTCTTCATAATCATCCAACTTAATAACAAACATATCATCAGCAATATAAATTTTTGGATTCTCTTTGTCTCCTTCATAGTCTTCCATTTGATTTATATATCTAAGTGGGATAACACTACTGCTAAATAAATCATCAATTAATTTCATTTCTATCTTTTATTGCAATAGTTATTTGATCAAAGAAATATTTTCCATCATATATTGCTATAGATTAAATTTAATTACATGATCAACCTCTTAGGTCTATGGCCTCCAGGCCCATACTTCTTATTCTTCCTCTTCTACAATAGGCCCTTCAACATATTCTTGTCTTATCCTAGCTACAACATCAATGATGCCCTCAGTTTCCATAATTCTTCTTGCAACATCTTCAAAATGGATACAATCTTCATCCGCAACACCTGCAAAATCAAATAAATCATCAATAAAATAAATTATGCCTCTTGGCACATCTTCCTTTTTCATTTCTTCTTCTTGTTCTTCTTCTTCATCCACCTACATAATGGGATTCACTCTTTCCTCATTAGGATTCATTTTCACAAAACATATTGCTTCTTGAGTAGTTTCTTCAATTTTTTATTTATTAGCATGCAACTGGCGTTTCTAAGTTCAATAGAAACTAGTTGCAACACTTCCAACTTCAAACACTTCATATTTCTCTTCAACTTCATCATACACATGTTTGCATTTGCATAGTGGGATACACAGTTTTATTCAATGACGACTTCAACATGATCATCATCAACAATAAACCTTGATGGATTCACTAAGGTACACATTGTTACAATGATAGTTTTGTAGTCATATTTGATAGGTGACAGACCACTATGGTATTTTCCTTCCATTCTTTGTCTTGCCAATAGAGACATCACATTCCATATTCATTTTAGCTCTCTTTTATTCTATAGATTCTACCTCGACTTATTCAAGTTTTCTTGTTTCTATGGTAAAACAAAATAGTCTCATCATCCATGACCAGACTCTTTATTAGACACTCCATCAACATCATCCACTCTCATATGTGAAAATTGGGTTACACATTCCTTGTGTGCATGATCAACTACACACGGAGAGACTTCTTCAACCTTATCCATAACTTCTAGTAGGAGTTTTGTCCATTCAACATCCGTTGGTGTAACTAAATAGTGTGATTCACAATAGGGTTCATGATCTACAACTACTACTTCCAACCTTCCGACGGACTCCATAGTGGGATCATCACCCTCCCTTACACCAAAATCCATTTTCAACTTTCCCATGCTTCTCTAGAAATGATGGATTTAACAACTACTTTAAAATATTATCATCCAAATCTTGTTGGATGAAATATAGCACTAAGGAATTCCTTTCCTCATCATCCAAGGGTCTTTATATCCATTCCAAACAATATTCTATAAACCTTCATGATGAAGGAATGCTTACATCTTAGTAAACCACACTTCAATATTCTTACTAGGGAAATATGGGGGTGATCCAAGCTGAATTGTACACCCATCATTGTTGACCTAGAATTTATCATCTTCAGGGTTACTAGGCTCCTTAGCTATAGCTAGAACCTCCCCATATGCTTCTACAAAATACTTTGTTGCAAATATTCTATTTCTTCTCTTAATGTGGTTGAGTCTTCTTTGCTGATCCATATCTACTATAGATCATTGCTACTCAACACCACACACATTAACAAGTAGATTAAACACAATACTTCATCCTTTTTAGGACTAAATCACACAACCCATATACCTAGGTCGTCTTTCTCATACACAATAGTCAAATACTCTCTGATATTTTGATAGAATTCACATGACACAACACACTACATAACACAAAAAATGCTATGACCTACTCAAACTTCATCAATGAATTCAAATACAAACCAATTTGTGCCACTCAACTTGGTCATAGGGAGTTTTAGAAACAACATGATGGATAACCTCTAGTCAACTAGACTTTCTCACAACCAAAGGGCTCTACAACCGTGTCACTCTTAAACTAGACACATGCAAAAACACAAAAAATAGGACTCAGTTTTTTATAAACCAAGAATTTCCTTCCCCTTTAAACCACTTAGACACTTCTACTCACAATACCCAGTGTTACTCCCTACTGGTGCACTAACGACAATGATCAACAAAACAAAAATTATAGGATAAACCTTAATATACGTGTAGATGTATACATACGACATGGTAACTATTGGAGTGATCCTCACATAAGATACACACGGATGACACAAATTCTTGAGAGTTGCACATATAGCTAGAGGGTATCCAAGCACACTAGGACTAAGAGCACAATTATCTCAACACATAGACTATGAATTTCAAACCGAGTAAAACCTATGTCTCAAGGCTTCAAACAGAGAATAAACTCTCCATTGAACCAAGATGATTCGATAAAATCACTATACGAGAGAGCGGATATCAATACCAAGAACATGGATCAGTATTCAACACTGCTGGTTGGCTTCACCATAACATATGACTGGTGGAGACTAGATCAACACCATTATCCTTCTGATTTCATCCTTACTTGCTTTGATACAACTTGTTGGAAATGAGCAAATCTTGAACAAACTCTGATACCAATTGTTGGAAATGACCAGAGCGTGAAATATATATGATACCATTTGATGGATATGGGTATATCTAAGGCCACTTTTCCACCAAAAACATAAACAGATACAAAGAAAACATAGTTGTCGAATACAACTAAATTTGTATTCTATTCAACCAACCCATGAAAGACAATTTACGGATTACAAATTTATACCCAAATAGGAATTTCACATCAACCACAATTTTCCATTGGGATATAATCATTACAAACATGGAAACATAAACATCAATAAACCATCGTCATATTAACCATCAAGATTCACAAACTACTTTTAAAAATAATATAGAATTGTGCCAGGTTCTAGAGTGTGACTGCCTATCAGTATCGTCCCTTTTTCCTTTCCAAAGTGTTAACCTATTATGCACATTGATACAAAACTCCATGACCATGATCCATTTTCACTCCTTGATCCGATGCACATCACTGATGTACTAACATGTCCCATTGACACTTCTCCATTGGACCTTGTTCATTGTGCTTTGCATAACCAACAAATTTCTACAACTCTATTATGCGGAATTTGATATGTGAAAAAATGTCCTATGAAAATTTTCCATCGGACTTCCTTGTGATGCACACTATGTGCAAAAATTATGTTGCACCTTGATGACCACTGAATTTTTGCCACTCATTTCTGTCCAATTAGATATTGGACCCATTAAAACTTGTGCTAATATTTGTGTTGGACCTGTTAGCACTTGTTCTAATCTTTGAGATTTCTATATAGGTGCCTGCAATGATTTCCTTGCAGAAAGGGATTACAGCCAAAAAATTTCTATGTCTAATGATTTTGAGGTTGCTAGGGAGGATTATCCTAAGCCCAAGCATTAAATTGGGTCATCCCATGGTGTGTAAGCTTGGAGTGGGTGGAGCAAGGTTAAACGATGAGAAAAATCTACTGTTGCATGGGCAGGTAGCATAGATCGAGAGATACTGAGGATTTTGCAATGGAAAATATGCACTAAGAATTAAGATATGAAGGTGTGTGAAATTCGTTGTTCGCTCTATATCCCAACGATCATAATTTTGAGTGGACTAGATATATGATGGAGATTCATCTTCATGGTGATAGAGCCCGGAGAGATAAAGACATGTTGAGGCTTCGATTGCTAGAGTGGAACGCACACTTTAAAGTTTGGAATTCTAGATGAGGAATATCTATGGAGGAGAATCATTTCTCCACCCAAACTTGCATGATAGATAAGACAGGGTGGGGTTGCGAAGTGTTGGAGGGCCCCATGTTTTTGAATGGTGGCAATCTGAACAGGATCTGAGCAACGACCCTAGATGATTTCACAGCAAGAAGGTGCATGATGATTAAGGGAACAAGACAATGGAGAATTGCGTACGGTACCACACCTTTAACGATAGGGATTTGGTGGGATAATTAACTAGAGGCCATGATCTGTTTTGCAAGGGAAACATGCATGAAGGTTAGCAAGTGGATGGATCATGAAGCGGGGTAGGGGCCACATAGTTGAATGGTCGAGGCCTCTCGTAGAAAATATCTAATTCCATGGTTTGTTTTTTTGTCCATAGATGAGAGGGGAAATAAGGAGGAAAGGGACTGCGAAATGGAGGTCAAGATAGGTAATATTGACAACATAGATCGCAGCCTAGAATCCTGAGATTTGCTTCCCAACATGCGCAATGAAGGATAGCTCCATAATGATTAGGTAACAGAGGGAAGGTTTGGACTTTTCACACCATATGACAAAGAAGAAGGGGCACTAACCTCCAGAGGCTGGATGGGCACCACCAGCATGAACCACAGAGGTTGAATGGTTAGGATCAAATGCTTTGTAGTAGTTGAATGTGTGCCCCCAGCATGAACTTTATAGGCTCGGTGGATGGATCCAACATGACTTGCAAAGGTTTAATGGGGAGGTTCAACTTGAACATCAAGGGTTGAACAGGTGCCTTCAGCATGAACTATAGAAGTTGAGTGACTGGATCCGACATGAACTAGAAAGGTTGGAAGGATCCCACCAGCATGATGGACAGAGACTAAATGGTGAAGATCAAATTGACTTGCGGAGGTTGAGTGCTTAGATCCAACATGAACTGTATAGGTTGGATGGGTGCCCCCATCATGAAATACAAAGGATGGTTTATGAGGTTCAACTTGACCTATAGAGGTTGAACGGGTGCCCCCTTGCTTATGTGCCTTCTTCCTATTCCTCCTTCTTTTACTCCTTTTAGACTGTCAGTTACTAGTATCTATACTTTCACCGCATGAGGTAGAAGGAGGAGGAGAATCAACTATAGGTGAAGGGGAAGCAGTGTTTTGATGCCCTTTATATAAGGAGCTTACTTGAGAAGCATCAGGAGCATTCAGGACAGTTGGAGTGGAAAACAACCACACCAGTATCCCTAGGGTGAATCTAGGTAGATTCAGGGTGGCCATCAAAGGAACACCAACATTCCCTGTGAGAGGAATAGTACAAGGTGTTCCCAACATGGGGATCTCTTGGTTGGTGTTCAAAGGGGTGTTAGCTATAGTTTCAAACAATAAGAAAAATTCCAAGGTTGACAGGAAACCACAAGTACAAAGCATACACCTGAATGAAAACTAAGTACAAACAGACCAAAGAACACTCACTAAAAATTCCTAAATTCAAATAGACAAACAGGTATAAGATATTATTTCCATAATAAAGATGATAGATAGTTACTTGGTGTCCCTATATATTTTCTTAGGCACAAGCAGAGGAATCACCCACCGCCCCCCCACACCTTCTACCGGGGTTACCTTCCAAGCCCGTCCAAGGTCAACTAGAAATAGCCTTAAGGTATGCCTGTATATGAACTCTAGATGTCAAAGAGACTAAAGGCTACCTTAACTATATTAACAGTCTGGGGGGATAGTCGTAATCCTGGTTCATATGCATGGGAAGGGTAGCAAATCCTGAAACCCTGTCTAAGATAGAATCCCCGGATGCGCAAAAACCTTGGTCTATTCTTTGACAAGGAATCAGATGGTTATCTCCTTAGTCCAAGCCTCGACATGGCCTCATGCTTAACTCATGTTTGAGAGGATCTTCCCAGATACAATCAGCATAGAAAAGGATTTACCTAGTGATTGGCCAACTACGTCTAAAATTTTAACACTTGTGGACAGTTTAAACTCCCTAATCCAGAAGTCTAGCCTGAGCTAGTTGGTGTATGACCCTATAAAATAAAACTTACTAATAATTTTTAAATTGTATCGTTCATTTTAAGGGTTGTTTTTAGTCAGAGGGTAAATGGCGTGAAACTTATGTGGTGTTTTGACTCAAATTTGAGACAAAATGACTAAACAAAGAGAAATGAAATGCAAAAAGCAAAAAGTATTCTATTTATTTTTCAAATAGAAACTTGAAAGCCACAAAAGAACAAATTCTTTTTATTTTTTTCAAAAATAATGATATGCAGTGCATTAAAGACAAAATCTAATCTACATGCATATTAAACAACTATACGTTCTTTGTATTTTTATTTTATAAATGCAAAATAAAAAATAACTACAAACAAAAGTATGCAGATAACAAGAATAAAGAAAAAGGAACTCTTCTATACAACCGCCAAACAAACTCTAGAATGAACTAAAGTTGGTATAAACCCTACTTAGAAGGAAGGCTTTCATATAAAGAGACAAGTCAACTACTTTGGCATGGTGAATTTAACCAACAAAAGAAGAAGGAAACCAGCACAAACAAGCTTCTGAACTCAGACAAAGATCACTAACAGAGGCTGACCAAAAACATAAGCCAAAAATCATGCCAAGCAAAGGGGGTGGAGGGGAAGAGCAAAGAGCAAACCCTAATGCTATAAAAAGGCTTACCACATAGATAAAGAATAACCAAAAGGGATGACAGTAACTCCCTGGATTCATGCACCTGTAGAGGACACCAAAATACCTACCAAACAACCCACAACAATAGAAAAAACCACAAAAATGAGAAAAAAACACTGTTTAAAGGGGAATACGTGAGTTTCACTACTGACAGGTTGCATGTCATATGTGGGTTGACAATAAAACAAGTCACATGTACAAGCACATACGTGTTGTACCACTGATAAGTCACGTATCATATGTGGGTTGACAATATAGAAATTCATGTGTACCAAACCAGACACGCGATTGTTTAGTTTGCAACTTGCGTATGGGTGGAAAAAATCCCCAAAAAGGTCAAAAACTACCTTAGGAAGGCAGAGGCAGTATGCTATCACACTTATAAAGTTTTCCTAAGTGGCAAGAAGGACATGAAACAATGCAAAATACCAAAATAAAGATAGAGAAACCCCAAACAGACAAGGCTCTCCCCAGTAGAGTCGCTAGTTCTGTTGTAAAGGAAAGTTTCCTATGGCTAGGGTTTAAGAGGCCATCAACGTACTAGGGTTGAAAGGTGGATGAAAATGGTTATGCAATTAAATACAAACAATATTCAGATATTAGAATGGTTCATACCTTAGCCAAACAGAGGTTGATCCAAGCAACCCTTCAATCCTCTTCTTGCTCCTCTCGCTCCTCTTGCTCCAAGAGACCTACAAAACAAATTATACCTTCCTCAAACCATTATGACCAAATATAAAGCAATGATAATCAAATAAACATGAGATAATAATCTTATTAACATCAANCATTGAACAATGATTTGGGAAGAAGAAGGACATCACATCTTTATTAATCTTGAAAACAAGTACAAGTATACCTTCTCTTCAAGTTCGGCACCTCACGAAATATTGATCTAGTTTTGCTTCTTCTCTTCTCCATGGAAATCATCCTCCATCTCTACAACACAAGGGGATGATCACTAGGGAAAAGGTGTGGGCAAAGAGAGTCCCAATTCCTCCATCATAATGATGCAAATATTCAAGTCCCCCCTCATGGACCTCCCTACCTCTATTTATATTCTTAATGAAGAGTTAGGGTCGAAGACAAAGTAGTTACAACTAAAGGAGTCAGTTGCATAACTACCCAAACTACCCAAATTACTTGAATTCAAAAAAATATATTTCTTTGACATTTTTTGGAGGTGTATGCGGGTATTATATATAGACAGTCACGTACGTACGTGGTTTTCCTCAAGGAAACCCACGTACACATAAAAAAACTAATTTTAAGGGTACTTTGGGGCATTTTCAAACTTTGTTATTTTTAATAATGTTTTAGTTAACATAAATACCTTTCCAACGGTGTAGAGATGAGGTCAAACAGAGTTACAAAACTCTAGATATGGGTCCTCGAAGTTAGGTGTTTTTTCAGTGACTTTGAGTGACTTTCTTGAAGTGTCGTCATGGAAGTGTCGACATGTGATGGAAAAATAGGAAAGTGGTCACAAGCAGAGATGTGTCATTTTGAGCTATAACACAGTGCCATCATAAGGAGGAATCAATGAAGTGATAGATTTCAAGTCCACCCACCATGAGATATATGGAGGCTGATTACAAGTGAGGCTGAAGGTCACTTTCGCCAATGATAATGTGAGGTCACAACAACAAGGGGCGATGAATATTGCATCACCACATAAGGAATTGGATCAAGATCCTATGTGACCATCCGTGTTGTCATCATGCCACTTGAGGATGATGTATGTGAAGATTTGGCAGGCTCATAGTTGAACTCAACTGCCCAGCTCGTTATAATTCCACCATCAGAGTCGTTCGATGATACAGAGTGAATGAATGTTGATGAAGAACAGGGATTTCTAACTATTGCTCTTCTAAGGGTCCTAGGGGTCCCCATAGGGGACTTGTTACAACCTTTATGCTTAGGAGACCTATTATCTGGTGCATTCTATTGGTCACTAGGCACTGTTTGGAAATCCAGGACCCCAATGGGCCTTCATGCATTAATATCTCATCCATCGAGGTAAATATGTTCATTGCACTAGAAAGGATTTTTGATGCTGGTTAGTACCATGTTGTCTTAATAAATTGAAACACTACCATGGGAACAACACTTGGAGTTCCTAATAATAAGAGAATTCCACAGAAACCTCTAGACAAGTTTGTGGACTCCATTACCATGATACATAGTATCCATTGCTAGGGATGGTCAGTCTGAATGAATGTTTGGATAGGGGAAGAAATTATGGAAGGTATTTTTCATCATTTTCCTTGACACAAATTGTTGGCTCCAATGAAGGTGATACCAAGTCCAGGGAGGTGTCGCACTGGGATAGCCAATAGGAATGTTTTTGTGCCGGTGGCAGAAGCAGAAAAGAGTGATAAGCCCATCAATGATTTAGTGATGTTGATAAATGGGCCTATCTCCAGGTCTACACAAATAACAGTGTTACCAGGAAATATAGCCACTGGATGGAAATCCAAATAGAGAAGGAGCATAAGCCTTCCTGCCAGCTGTGAACATAGGCAGAACCTGAACATCAAAGGCAGAATGAGTGTAAAAGTCAGAAGCAGAAGGAGAAACAAGCTGAGCATAGTTAGAAAAGTTGTTAAAGGTTCTTCGAGCCATCATTGTCATGCCAAGCAATCTTGCATACCAAATGTCGCATTGCTATTTTGATCCAACATAGCTATCACAACGTATTTCCCTTTGTAGGTGTCAATCACAACAAGTCTGCCATTCCATAAAGTTTGTTAGGATTCATTATGATGATTCAGAATTTGATCCCCAAATTTTGTAATAGGATTAGGGATCTCTTTCGGCGTTGGTCTCGATATCCCTTGCATTATAAATATAGCCTTCTAAGAGGAGGCTAGAGGATGATTGGACTTTCATATTTTTGAGGCCTTTGCACTGGAGTTTTATCTCTGCAAACATTTTTGGGAGTAGTAATGAAAATGGTTCTATACGGAAATGAGATTCATCACGGTGTCTGTATTTAGTTTGTGTTCTCTGTTTATGCCATTTTCCATATGTGTTGATTTATGTTGAATTCTTTCTAGTTGTATGAGAATAATTTGTTTCATTAAGCTCTCTTTTCGTCATATGTAGCATTTGTTATGTATCTGTAATGGTTGTTATGTAATTAATCCTAGTTAGATGCTCCATTTCCGTTATTTCCCTTATCATGTTATTCTACTAAAGGGGTTGTAAGGGATTCATCCATTGATAGGTGCCCCTTTCTGCCCTAAGCTTTCATATTTTCCCCTACCATCACTTAAATATATTTGGTTGAATAAAACACTCACTTTGCTTCATAATAGAAAGAGAAAATTAACGTTCATCATCTGTTGTAATGTCCTTGAATAATTCAGACTGTCACTCCATCGCCCAATGGTTTCAATATCTTCTTGTATTTCAATATTTTAATTCATTAACAACTCCTTTACCAACAGAAATATAGCCCTTTGCATGCTTTTTCAAAGCCATATGTATATGTGACATACCATGTGACAAGAGAGAGCCCTCTTTGACTGTGTCGGTTAGAGTATAGTCTAAACATTGGTTTGAAATGATTACCCCTGTCACTTCCCACCGCAACCATAGGAAAATTACAAGGTGCTAACATCTTGGCGCCATTGTCGAGGACCTAATTGCTATTATCTCCTCGAGAAAAATGACATTGTTTCAGTTCTACGACCTGGTTGAGAAGCTAGTCCTAGACACATATTGGTTGTATATGCTCTGGCGAATCCACTTTAGATCCTTTTAAGGTGACTCCACTAGGAACATCGACCACCCAGAAGCTGCAAATATTTTCAGAGGTTCCATGGTGACTCTACTAGGGAAAATGAGCCCAACATAGAAATACCTGGAGGGGCATGGTAAAAAATGAGGTACTCCACTGTCTTTCTCCAAGATATCTTGTCCTTCCTAGTAAATCTCTTCCTATATTTCCCTGGACTGGTCAAAGTATATTTCCAATTATTATCATGCTCAGGACAAGGCCAAAGGTATACCCATGTATATCCTTCATTGAGAACTGAAAATACCCCTTTTCCCTATACATATGATTTGGACCGAGACCATTCATTTGAGCCCCAAAAGAGAAATGATCATCCCTCTGAGACTCGAGATGCTACAACTGACCCTGCACCTTTTGTTAAGCCCTAGACAGAGATCTACAATCCTTGTCTAACCTATATCATCCCATGTTTCCCACAGAATTAACCCCAGCAAAGGCTAAATGGTTTTCCCCTCTACTCCTCCCTACAGTGATGAATGAACTCCCCTAGGGGTATGCCCAAAGGCTCAAGCCATTCACTGGGGAGAGGGGGTATCCAATTGAAGAACACTTAGGGTGGTTTGTAGATTGGGATGAATTGAAAGAGGTGTACCATGAGGATGTTAAACTCAAACTGTTCACTCAAATCCTTGTCGAGGGGAAGAAGGTGGTTCACCAGTATTCCAGACAACTCCATTTCAAGCTATCAAGCTTTTGAGGATATTTTCAAGAACCAATGGGAAGAAAGGAAAGACCCCAAGAAGTGCTTGTTCTAATTTCATTCCATAAGGAGGGAGGAGAGTGAATATGTCCAAGAGTTTTTGATATATTTAGAAAGGCTTATAATGCTATCCTACCTAGTTCAAGCCTCCTCCTAGAACTGCTCAACTCCAGTATGCTGAAGCTTTTGATAGCGAATTTTCCTTATGGCTGATCAAAAGAAGATCACTCTCCCTAGAAGACATGATGAATGATGCTATAGAAATAGAAATGAACCTGACTATTTATAGAGAAAAGGGGAGAGAAGAAGAAGAAGAAGAAAGAATGAATATCTCACCCAGCTTTCTCCCTCTAACACTCCAAAATCCAGAATGGACATGATGATGAAGGCCATGGAGAGGTTGATGGATATTTTTGTTGTAAACCACAACCCACCTCCCATGATAAATCAGGACTTTAGAGAACATGCATGACCTCCTCTACTAATGGAAGGAGAGGAGGATAGACAAATAGAGTCTCCTTTGCCTCCCAGGCCTGCTTTTCATGAAGAATACAATCAGTAGGAGGAAGGTGTCTATCTACCATTATGCTTTTCCTCATTTGACTTTATGAAAAAAATATTGAGTTTCTAGTAAAATGCAGTAAATGGAGGTGAGGAATGATGTCATGGAATTTTTGGGGATGGATAACGAAGGGGGTGAACAAGTAGAATCTGATGTGCATTCTATTCTTTCTCTTTATGAGCACACAGATGAGAATCCTAGGGCCATACAGGAGGAATGTTATAATTTGTTTAATGAAGAAAGTAGCATGCCTATTGCAAGTCCTATGTGTGGGGTTTTG
Source organism: Pseudotsuga menziesii (assembly GCA_001517045.1). Classification (NCBI taxonomy): domain Eukaryota; kingdom Viridiplantae; phylum Streptophyta; class Pinopsida; order Pinales; family Pinaceae; genus Pseudotsuga; species Pseudotsuga menziesii. Next base: position 422,942 of record LPNX010829343.1, on the reverse strand, counting down.
AAGAAGCTTTCAGTCCTCCACTGTATGATAAATATGAGGATGACTACTTGGAGGATGATGGTCCTATGTGGTATGTCTCTTCTTGTTCTTCCTCTATATAACATTTATATCAAGAAGAGATAAATTTACTTGATTTTATTGAAAATAGTCCTTTTGAAATGCACGAGGGAAAGCAGGTTTTGGGTTTTGAAATTTGGAGTGAAGCACTGATGTCTCATGTACATGTGGTCATGAGTTTCCCTTGCATGGTTATTTTAAAGAACAAATTGACAGTATGCAGGGAAAGTTACATTTGGAGCAACAAGCTTGGATCCATCCAATGCCAAGAAAATTTGAATACAATGATGGATTTTATGATCCAGTGGCTAAGTATATGGAGCAACCTTGTCATAGCAGCCACGTAGCAGAATTTTAAGCAGTTGTTCATTACCCAGTGGATGGGTATGTGGATAATCTTATCAATGAGTGATGGGTTAGCTATGTTTAGTAAAAACCATATTTTCATCCATAGCCTCTTACCATTTAGCTCGTCATTGATGTTTTTAATCAAGCATGAAGGGAAAAATTGCATATTACGTCATCTGCTTGATTGGATTCACTGTATTTCAAAAGTTACTTAACTGAGCATTGATTTTCAATAGGTAGGGTAGGTAAAAATGAATAATATTGGTCCGGCGAGCATTTCCTTTAAGCATTTATTTTCGGTTTATTTTTCATTGTCTGTTCAGTTTTCGCTTTCAGAGCATGCTGTGGGGTTTCCACGAAATTATTAGGATCAACTCAATGGATCAGGCATGTGATATACATAGGTTATTTGCTACCTCAAAGTTAGGATAGAATCCTATAGTTGGAGCCATTTTTAGCACTTCTTCTAATCTTTGAGATTTCTATACATGTGCATGTAGTGATTTCCTTGCAGAAAGGGAGTATAGCCAAAACATTTCTATGTGTGATGATGTTGAGGATACTAGGGAGGCTTATCCTAAGCCCACATGTCAAATTGGGTCATCCCATGGTGTGTAATCCTAGTACAAGTATAGCAAGGTTAAACGATGAGAAAAATCAGCTGTCACATGGGTAGGTAGCACATATCGACAAATACTGATGATTTTGCAATGGAAAATATGCGCAGAGAATTAAACTATGCATTAGAGAAAATTTCAACTCACAATGGGCCTTTTAACTTTTATTCAAATTCCATGTCATCATGTGTTAGCCAATGAAATTGCTTTAAATTTGAAATACCATATAGGTCTTAAATACTTTTATAATATAAATTTGGGGATAGGTATCATAAAAAAAACTACCTTTTTTGTTTGTATTTTTGACATATCTCCCTGTGTTTTTACTCAAATTTCGATCGGGAGAGCTCGATGGATGCGGAATTAAATTCCACATCCTGCGAGCACACACTCGGCATACTTTTTTTACAGACCCCACTACCCCAAAAACAAGAAATACCTGAAAAAATAGAATGATGACATCATCATTCTATTTTTTCAGGTATTTCTTGTTTTTGGGGTAGCGGGGTCTGTCAAAAGTATGCCGAGTGGGTGCTCGTTGGATGCAGAATTTAATTCTGCATCCAACGAGCTCTCCCGATCGAAATTTGAGTAAAAACATAGGGAGATATGTCAAAAATACAAACAAAAAAGTAGTTTTTTCTCTTTTCTTCCTCCAAAATTAATAAATATTATTTTATTATTTTAACTATTATTTTATTAGTTCATTTTAGGAGGCCCATTTTGAGTTTAAATTTCCTCTAATGAAGGTGTGTGAAATCCGTTGTTTTCTCTATATCCAATTGGTCACACTTTTGAGCAAACCAGATCTATGGTGGAGATGTGTCTTCACGGTGAAAGAGGCCAGAGAGATAAAGGTGTGTCGAGGTTGCGATGGCTAGAGGGGCCCGCAAAGTTTAATGGTCGGGATTCTAGATGAGGAATATCTCCGAAGGAGAATCATTTCGCCACCCAAACTTGCACGATAGATAAGATGGGGAAGGGCTGTGAAGTGTTGGAGGGCCCCATGTTTTTGAATGGTGGCGATTTGATCAAGATCCTATCAACGACCCTGGTTGATTTTGCAGAAAGAAGGTGCACAACGGTTAAGGGAATGAGATGATGTGAAATTGCATAGGGTAGCACACCTTTGATTGTGAATATTTGGTAGGATAATTAACTGACAACCCTGATCTATTTTGCAAGGGAAACATGCACAAAGGTTAGAAAGTGGATGGATAGTGAAGCGGGGTAGGGGCCACATATTTGAACGGTTGAGGCTTCTCGTAGAGGAGACCTACGGCTGGGGTCTATTTTATTTTCCAAATATTCTAGGGGAGATAAGGAGGAAAGGGACTATGAAATAGAGGTCAAGACAGGTAATATCGATGGTGTAGGTTGCATACTAGAATCCTGATATTTTCTTCCCGACATGTGCAATGAGGACGAGATCCATAATGATTAGGAAGCAGAGGGAAAGTGTGGCCTTTTCACATCATATGGAAAAGAAGTAGGGGCATTAAAAACTAGGGCGTATCAGTGTCATCATAAGGAGGAATCAATAGAATGCCAGATGTCAAGTCCACCCACCATGAGATATCCATAGAATGATTACAAGTGAGGCTAAATTTCACATCCGCCAATGATATCATGAGGTCACAACAGGAAGCGGTGAAAAAGTTGGCATCACCACATAAGGAATCAAATCAAGAGACCACATGACCATCTATGTTGTCATCATGCCACTTGAATATGGCATGTGTGAAAATATGATGGGATCGTAGTTTAACTCAACCACCCAGCTTGTTATAATGCCACCATTAGATCCATTCGAAGATACAGAGAGAATGAATGTTGAAGAAGAATCGGGATGGATAACTATTACTCTGCTAAGTGTCCTACAAGTCTCGATATGGGAACTATTACATATTTTATGCTTAGGAGACATGTTATCTGGTGCATTGTATTAGTCACTAGGCATTGTTTGGAAATCCAGCCCCTGCTGGGCCTTCATGCATTAACAGCTCCAATCATCAAGGTAAAGATGTTCATTGCACTAGAAAGGTTTTCTGATGCTGGTAAGGACCATGCTATCTTGATAAATTCCAACACCACCATGGGAAGAGTTCCTTGAGCTCCCAATCCTAGGATCATTCCACTGAAACCTACAGACAAGGCCGTGGATTCCATTACTGTGATACATAGTATCCATTGCTAGGGACAATCAGTTTGAACAATTTTTTGGACAAGGGAAGAAATGGTGGAAGGTATTTGTCATCATTATCCTTGACACAAATCACTAAATCCAATGAAGGTGATGACAAGTCGAAGGAGGTGTTGCATTGGCATAGCTGGTAGGAAGGTTTTTATCTCGATGACAGAAGGAGACAAGAATGATAAGCCCATCAAGGATTTAGTATTGTCGATAAATGGGGCTATATTCTCTAGTTATTCTCAAATAACATCGTTACCAGGAAATATAGACACCATTTGGAAATCCAAACACAAAAGAGCATAAACCTTCCTTTTAGCTATGAACACAGGAGGAACCTAAACATAAAACACAGAATGAGCATAAAATTCAGAAGCAGAAGGAGAAACGAGCTGATCTGAGTCAACAGAAAGATATTAAAGGTGTTCCAAGCCATCATTGTCATGCCAAGCGAGTCTGCATCCCAGAAGCCACGTTTCTATTTTGATCCAACATAGTTGTCACAACATATTTCCCTTTGTAGGTGTCAATCACAGTGAGTCTCCCATTCCATGAAGTTTGTTAGGATTTATTATTATGATTCGAGATCTGATCCCCCAATTTTGTAATAGGATTAGGGATTTTTTTTGAGGTTGGTCTCGAGAGCCCTTCTACTATAAATATAGCCTCTTTAGAGGAGGATAGAGGTTGATTGGAATTTCATATTTTTGAGTCCTCTGCGTTGAAGTTGTAGCTTTGCAAACATTTTTGGGAGTAGTAATGAAAATGATTCTCTACAGTTATGAGATTCATCACAATGTATGTATTTATTTTTTGTTCTCTTTTTATTCCATTTTCCATATTTATTAATTTCTCCTGAATGCTTTCTAGTTGTATGAGAATAATTCATTTCATTAAATGCTCTTTTCGTCAGATGTAGCATTTGTTATGTGTCTGTAATGTTTTTTATGAAATTCATCCTAGTTAGATGATCCATTTCTATCATTTCCCTTATCCTGTTATTCTACTAAAGGGGTTGCAAGGGATTCATCCATTGATAGGTGCCCCTAGCCACCATGGGATTTCCTATTTCCCCCTACCATCACTTAAAGATATTTTGATGAATGCAGCACTCACTTTGCCTCATAATACAAACAGAAAATCATCATTCATCATTTGTTGTAATGCTCTTGAATGGTTCAGGCTATGACTCCATCACTGTAACATCCATAGTTGGATATTCTCAATTAATTAATTTATGAAATAACCCACATATCCATAGATAATAAAATATGAATAAATTGATAGATGAATGATGAAATATTAGAAAGTGAGTGCCATACATATATAAATTGGAAAGGCACTTTGGATACCATCCATGAAAGGATGTGTCATTTTAGAATAGTTTACTAATAACTATTTATTAATTATTAATTATGAATATCAATATGTATTAATATTAATAATTAATATTGATATTTAATATATATATTGTTTGTTGTTATTATTTAAGTTTTTTACATTGCCACTCCCTTAGAAAGGCTTTGTCCTCAAAGCCTTATAATGTTTCTGCATCATTTTTTGTGGTGTCACAGCTGACAAAACATGTCGATACGAACTACTAAGAGTTGAGCACAACTTTCAATATGTTGATGAATCAATCCATCCCAAATTGATTTGTTGTGGACTGTTGGCATTCCATACTGATATATCATTAGGATATTTGATCACATTGGTACCACTATCTTTCGACATTTCCCACTTTTTAGAATATTTGTTTTTATGGTTGGGGTGTTGATATGGAATTTTCACAATGTCATTGTATTTTACGAGTGTCATTTTTTTAGCATTGATCTGAGTAGAAAGTTGTGGTTTCATCTCTTGAGGTTTTAAGGTTTCGTCCTGTATCTTTTCCAACTTGTTTTCTAACTGCATGTTATCATTTTGAAACTTCTTAATCACTTCTACATGTGATTTTCTATCATCTTCAGACTTCTTAAGTTGTTCCTTAAGATCTTCATTATGCCTTCTGATACAACGATTTTCTTCTTGTTTGTCTAGAAGTTTTCCTTCAATGTATTCCGTAGATTGTTCTGTCTTCTGACTACTTTTCAACTTCTTAATTTTTGTGACTAGTGTCTTGTTGTGATTACCTAATCTGAAAATTTCTTCGGAGTGGCTTGATAAAACCTTGTTGACTTTTGTCAATTCTAACCTATGTGTCTTCTTACTGTCGTTATACTGTTGCTTGAGTTTTTCTTTTTGCTGTTTATGATGACGTAACTATGCTTCTTGATTTTCTAACCTCATCCGGACTTGTGCCAATTCAACATCTTTTTCCATGATGAGTTTGTTTAGATTCTTTATTTCTTCTTCTAATTCATTATCGCATCCATATGGTGATTTGTTGTCATTTTTTGACTTTTTGATCTGGTCTTCTAGGTTTTGATTATGAATTCTTAAACATGAAATTTATTTATCATGATCAAATAACATTTTCTTGTTATCTCTTATGGTTTGTTCTAGCTGTCGATTCCGATTCCATAAGTAGTGATTCTATTCGTCTTTCCACTCTTTCAACCACTTTTTCGTCTCAACCTCAGCTTGTAGACTTTTATTAATCGCCTTGTATTGTTCTAACTCATCCACTGTTGTTTGTAGTCGTGCCTTCATTTCCGAATATGTAGTAGTCATTGTTTGTGACTATGTTTCTACTTCACTTTTGTCTTCGTTTCTTCTAAAAGGGTAGATACAAAAACTGTAATAATTCTCAATATGTTTCTTTTGGAAAAAACTTTCTTCGATTATTTCTTGTTAGGTCAAATAACCCTTTTTTTCCAAAAATCATTATTTTTTTAATAAAATAATTATTATTATTATTATTATTATTATTTTAAACTTAAGTTATATAAAATAATATATAACCTTCCAAATTCTAGTGCTTGAATTTTATTTTTTTCGAGTACTTTTGTAAAATGCAAGTGGATTGGGTGGTTGGGAGGAATAAGTGTTACCTTCCCCACCTAGGTTCAAATCCCACTTGCTTCTTTGTAGTTATTATTATGTATTTTTTATATTCAAACCCAAACCCACTTTAAGAAACCAGGTGTGGTTTCACTTTTACCCTCTCTTTTTTTTTTTTACTTTTATCTTTTCTTTTTTAACCTTTTTTTCCTCGTTCTTTTAGTTTTTTATTTTTATTTTAGTTTTTTCACTTTTTTTTAACTCTTTTTTTTGGGGAGTTACTTTTACCCTTTTTTTTAATTTTTTTAATTTTTTAAGGACAAATTCCTATTTTTTTGGGAAACCCAAATCTACACAAGGTGTAAATAATGTTATCCAAGGTCTGTATAGCTCTGATACCACTGTAACATCCATAGTTGGATATTCTCAATTAAGTAATGTCTGAAATAACCCACATATCCGTAGATAATAAAATATGAATAAATTGATAGATGAATGATGAAATATTACAAAGTGAGTTCCATATATATATAAATTGGAAATGCACTTTGGATACCATCCATAAAAGGATGCGTCATTTTAGAATAGTTTACTAATAACTATTTATTAATTATTAATTATGAATATCAATATGTATTAATATCAATAATTAATATTAATATTTAATATATATATTATTTTTTGTTATTATTTAAGTTTGTTACAATCACCCAATGGTTTCAATAACTGCTTGTCTTTCAATCTTTTAATTCATAAACAACTCCTTTACCAACAGAAATATAGCCTTATACATGCTTGTTTAAATCCATATGTGTATGTGACATACCCTATGACAAGAGAGAGCCCTCTCTAACTGTATCAGATAGAGTACAGTCTATATATTTGTTTGAAATGGTTACCCATGTGACTTCCTAGCACAACCATAGGAAAATTACAAGGTGCTAACATCTTGGCATCATTGTCGGGGACTTAATTTTTATTATCTCCTCGAGAAGAATGACATTGTTTAAGTTATATGACCTAGTTGGGTAGCCGGTCCTAGACACATATTGGTTGTATATGCTCTGGAAACTCCACTTTAGAGCCTTTGAAGGTGACTCCACTAGGAACACCAACCACCCAGAAGCTGCAAATATTTTCAGAGGTTCTATGGAGAATGTACTGGGGAAAATGAACCCAATATAGAAATATCTGGAGGGGCATGGTAAAAAATGAGGTACTCTGATATTTTTCTCCAAGATATATGATCCTTCCTATCCTTCCCTAGACTATTCAAAGCATATTTCCAATGCTTATCATGCTCAATACAAGACCAAAGGTCTACCCATGTATATCCATCATTGAGAATTGAAAAAAAAAACCTTTGCGTTGTACATACGATTTGGACCTAGACCCTTCATCTGAGCCCCATAAGAGAAATGATCATCCCAGTGAGACTCGTGATTCTACAACTAACCCTGCTCCTTTTGCTAAGTCCCCAAACAAGTATCTCCAACCCTCATCTAACCTAGATTGCCCTTGTTTCCCATAGAATTAACCCTAGCAAAGGCTAAACGGTTTGCCCCTATACTCCTCCCTGTAGTGTTGTGTAAACTCCCCCATGGGTACACCCAAAGACTCATCCATTCACTGGGGAGAATGGGTTTCTAGTTGAAGAGCACTTATGTTGGTTTGCATATTGGGATGATCTAGAAGAGGTGGACCATGAGGATGTTAAATTAAGACTTCTCGCTCAAATCCTTGTTGGGGGAAAACAAGGTGGTTCACCAGTCTTCCAGAAAACTCCATTTCAAGCTATCAATATTTTGAGGAGGTTTTCAAGAACCAATGGGCATAAAGGAAATACCCCATGAAGTGTTTATTCCAATTTCATTCCGTAACAAGGGAGGAGAGATAATCTGTCCAGGAGTTTTTTGACTGATTTAGAAAGGTTTATAATGCTATCCCTACCTAGTTCAAGCCTCCTCCTGGAACTGCTCAACTCTAGTATGGTGAAGCTTTTGATAGTGAGTTTTCCTTATGGTTGACCGAAATAAGATCAATATCCCTAGTAGAAATGATGAATGATTCCATAGAAGTTGAAATGAACATGGCCGCTGCTAGAGAAAAGGGGAGAGAAGAAGAAGAAAGAATAAAGAATGAAGATCTCACCGAACTTTCTCCCTCTAACACTCTAGAATCCAGAATGGACATGATGATGAAGGCCATGGAGAGGTTGTTGGAGATGTCCATTTTAAACCACATCCCACCTCCCATGAGAAATCAGGACTTTAGAGAACATACAAGGCCTCCTCCACTAATGAAAGGAGGGGAGGATAAACAACTAGAGTCTCCTTTGCCTCCTAGTCCTTCTTTTCATGAAGAAGACAATAAACAGGAGAAAGGTGTTTGTTTGTCATTATGCTTCACCTCATTTGACTTTCTGAAACACAGATTAAGAGTTTCTAGTCAAATACATAAAATCAAAGTGAGGAATGATGTCATGGCATTTTTGGGGATGGATAAGGAAGGGGGTGAACAAGTAGAATCTGATGTGGATTCTAGCCTTTATCTTTATGAGCAGACAGATGAGAATCCTAGGGACATATAGGAGGAATACTATAATTTGTTTAACAAAGAAAGAAGCCTTCCTATTTCAAGCCTTGTCTGTGGGGGTTTGAAAGAAGCTTTTAGTCCTCCATTATATGATAAATATGAGGATTACTACTTGGAGGATCAGGTTCCTATGTGGAATGTCTCTTCTTCTTATTCCTGTACAGAACATTTAGATTAATAAGAGCTTAATTCACTTGATTTTATTGAAAATACTCCTTGTGAAATGCATGAGGGAAAGCAAGTTTTGGGTTCTGACATTTGGATTGAAGCAACTTATGTCTCATGTACAAGTGGTCATGAGTTTCCCTTGCATGGTTATTTTCAAGAACATATTGACAGTATGGAGGGGAGGTTATAGTTGGAGCAACAATCTTGGATCCAATCAATGCCAAGAAAATTTTAAGACAGTCATGGATTTTATGATCCAATGGTTGAGTATATGGAGAAACCTTGTCATGGCAGACACATAGAAAAATTTTCTAAAGGTTGTCATGACCCAGTGGTTGGGTATGTGGAGAAGCTTACCAATGAGAGTGATGGGTTATCTATGTTCAGTAAAAATCAGATGTTCATCCATAGCCTCTTACCATTCATCTTGTCGTTGTTGTTTTTAATCAAACATGAAGGGAAAATTCACATATAGTGTCATTTGCTTGATTGGCTTCACTGGAAGTCGGAATTTACTTGAATGAGCATTTATTCTCATTAGGTAGGGTAGGTATAAAAGAATAAGCTCAGTCTGATGAGCATTTCCTTTAAGAATTTATTTTCAGTTTATTTTTTATTGTATGTTCAATTTTTGCTTTCGTAGCACGCTGTGGGGTTTCCAGGAAATGATTGGGATCAGCTCAATGGGTTGGCCACATGATCTATGTAGGTTATTTGCTATCTCACAGGGAGGATAGCATCCCTGATTTGGAGCTGATGTTAGCACTTGTGCTAATCTTTGATATTTGTAGATAGGATTCTGCAATGATTTCCTTGTAGAAAGGGAGTACAGCCAAAAAATTTCTCTGCCTGATTATTTTGAGGTTTCTAGGGAGGATTATCCTAATCCCAAGCATCAAACTAGGTCATCCCATGGTGCATAATCTTAACATGGGTGGAGAAAGGTTAAAATATGAGAAAAATCAGCCATTGCATGCGCAGGTAGCGCATATCAGCAAATACTGAGGATTTCACAATGGAAAATATGTGCAGAGAATTAAACTATGAAGGTGTGTGAAATCTATTATTTTCTCTATATCCCAATGGTCATGATTTTGAGCAAACCATATCTACAGTGGAGATGCATCTTCACGATGAAAGAGGCCAAAGCGATAAAGGTGTTTTGAGGTTGTGATGGCTAGAGGGGCCCTCACAGTTTAATGGTCAGGATTCTAGATGAGGAATATATGCGTGGGAGAATCATTTGACCGCCCAAACTTGCATGATAGATAAGACGGGTTGGGGATGTGAAGTGTTGGAGGGCCCTGCATTTTTCAATGGTGGTGATCTAACCAGGATCTGATCAATGGCCCTAGCTGATTTCAAAGCAAGAAGGCACACGACGGTTAAGGGAACGAAACAACACAAAATTGTGTAGGGTCCCATACCTTCGACGATGGATATTTGGAGGGATAATTAACCAACGACCATGATTTATTTTTCAAGGGAAACATGCACGAAGGTTAAAAAGCAGACGAATCATGAAGCAAGGTAAGGGCCACATAGTTGAATGGTTAAGGCTTCTCATAGAGGATATCTATGGCCAGGGTATGTTTCAATGTCCAAAGATGCTAGGGGAGATAAGGAGAAAAGGGAATACAAAATGGAGGTCAAGATAGGTAATATAGATGGCGTAGGTCGTGCCCTTGAATCCTGATATTTGTTTCCCGACATGCGCAATGAGGACGAGCTCCATAATGATTAGGCAATAGAGGGAAGGTGTGGTATTTTCACATCGTATGACAAAGAAGCAGGGGCACTGAAAACCAAGGCATATGTTGTAATCTCACAGATGATATAAGGTTACCAATAATACACACTTAAACATATATAAATATAAAACAGAGACAAGAGATAAGAACATATAGATGAATAAACAGATTATATTATACAATTGAGTCCATACAACACAGAGAACTAAACTGAGTTCTCATCTGGCTCAACAGCCTAATATATATGATTACAGAATGGTTACAAAATAACTACCTATCAGTTCGGTGAACCGACACGACCTTAAATGGCCGACCTCTTTTCTTAGTTTAGTCGGTCGACCGACTTAGTCGGCTGATCGACTAAGTCGGCCCATCGACTTAGTCGGCTGTTCGACTAAGTTGGCTCTTGTTTAAGTCGAATTTTTGACTTGCTCCTTCTACAACGTATCATTGTCATCATAAGGAGGAATCAATGATGTGCCAGATGTCAAATCAACCCACCATGAGATATCTGGAGGCTTATTAAAAGTTAGGTTGAAGGTCACTTCTACCAATGATATCATGAGGTCAAAATAGAAAGGGGCGATGAAGCTGGCGTTGCCATGTAAGGAATCAGATTAAGAGCCTGCATGACCATCTGTGTTGTCATCATGCCACTTGAGGATGTTGTGTGTGAAGATCTGACGGGCTTATAGTTGAACTCAACCACCCAACTTGTTATAATTCCACCATTAGATTCGTTCGAAGATACCAAGAGAATGAATGCTAATGAAAGATGAGGATGGATAGCTATTGCTTTGTTGAGGGTCTTGGGGGTTCTGATAGGGGACCTATTATGGATTTTATGCTTAGGAGACCTATTATCTGGTGCATTCTATTGGTCACTAGGCATTGTTTAAAAATCCATCCCTCACCATGCCTTCTTGTATTAACAGCTCCAACCATCGAGGTAATAATGTTCATTGCACTATAAGGGATTTTTTATGCTAGTAAAGACCATGATATCCTGATAAATTGCAACACCACTGCATGAATAGTTCCTAGAGTTATCGATCCTAACATAATTCCATTGAAACCTCCAAACAAGGTCGTGGACTCCATTACTCTGATACATAGTATCCATTGCTAGGGACAGTTGGTCTAAACGAATGTTTGGAAAAGGGAAGAAAGGATGGACGTCTTTGTCATCATTATCCTTGACACAAATTTCTAACTCTAATGAAGGTGATGACAAGTCCAAGGAGTTGCTTTGCTGGCATAGCTGGTAGGAAGGTTTTTGTCCCAGTGGCAAAAGTAGACAATAATGATAATCCCATCAAGGATTTAGTGCCATCGATAAATGGGGCTATATTCTCTAGTTCTATGAAAATAACAATGTTACTAGGAAATATGGCCACCACATGGAAAGCCAAAAACAGAAGGAGCATAAACCTTCCTGGTCTCTGTGAAGACAGGAAGAACCTGAAATTAAAATAGAGAATGAGCATAAAAGTCAGAAGCAAAAGGATAAAGGAGTAGAGTGGATTCAACAGAAAACTTTTAAAGGTGCTCTGAGCCATCATTGTCATGCCAACTCAGCCTGCATCCTAGAAATCATGTTGCTATTTTGATTCAACATAGCTGTCACAACGTATTTCCCTTTGTAGGTGTCACTCATAGTGAGTCTGTCATTCCAGGAAGTTTGTTAGGATTTTTTATGATGATTTGGGATTTGATCCCCAAATTTTGTAACAGGATTAGGTATATGTTTCAAGGTTGGTCTCAGGAGACCTTGTATTATAAATATATCCTCCTCAGAGGAGGATAGAGGTTGATTGGAATTTCATATTTTTGAGTACTCTGCACCAGAGTTGTACCTCTATAATGTTTTTTGGGAATAGTAATGAAAATGCTTCTCTTCGGTTATGAGATTCATCACGGTGTCTGTATTTAGTTTGTGTTCTCTATTTATCCCATTTTCCATATTTGTCTATTTCTATTGAATGCTTTCTAGCTGTATGAGAAGAATTCATTTCATTAAGCGCTCGTTTCATCAGATATAGAATTTGTTATGTGTTTGTAATGGTTGTTATGTAATTCATCCTAGTTAGATTATATGTTTATGTCATTTCCCTTATCATGTTGTTCTACTAAAGGGGTTGCAAGGGATTCATCCATTGATAGGTTCCCCTTTTCACCCTGGGCTTTCGTCTTTTCCCCTACCATCACTTAAATATATTTATCTGAATGGAGCACTCATTTTTCCTCATAATACAAAGAGAAAATCATCATTCATCATCTGCTAAAATGCCCTTGAATGGTTCAGACTGTGACTCCATCTCCCAATGGTTTCAATATATGCTTGTCTTTCAATGTTTTAATTCATAAACAACTCTTTTACCAACATAAATCTAGCCTTATGCATGCATGTTTAAAGCCATATGTATATTTGACATACCCTATGAAAGAGAGAGCTCTCTCTAATTGTGTCGGCTAGAGTACAGTCTAAAATTGGTTTGAAATGGTTACCCCTATGACTTCCTACCGCAACCATAGAAAAATTACAGGGTGCAAACATGGCCTTCTCCATCAAGGTTCCTCCATGGAAATTATCTTGATAACTCTGATGCTCTACGTTGACACCCTCTTGGATGCTACCACATGTCATCACTTGATTAAATTACTATATTATTTTATCAGACCTCTCAAGATCCTTGACACTTAGTTGATTTTTCATTTTATCTTCGCTCAAATATTCTCCTGCGTAACTCTAATGTGAATCCATGTAGTGGCATTTAATTTGGTAAATAAAAAATTAAATATTGATCAATGCTGGAAGTGGTTCCATTACTCATTCTTTCATACCAGATTCAATTCAACTTCAATGCAAATTTTTAGCACCTGTGCTAAAATTTGAATATTTTTACAAATGTGTTAGCACTATTTTTGGCTAAATGGTTGGCAGGGGAGTAGGCCAGTGAAAGGAGGAATAGGGTTTGAAAATTTCTTATCATAGGACATTGAAGTATGATTAATGAGGTTTTGAAGGCATCTGGAAGGATCACTTCTAGGTTGGAAATGAGAAACAATTGAAAATATTATAGTTTTCATCTTTGCAAAGGTGTGTAAATGAGAAAAGTATGTTATAAGTTGTAGGGTGACTAGAAACGAATGGCGTAATTGCACAAGCTTGAGGAATTGTTTCTTGGGCAGGAGCGGGCTAACTTGCAAACATGATGGTCCATTCTATGAATAGATGTAGATAGATCTACAGTTCATAAGAATTTCATTGTATTAACATGCAGGGAGAAGTAAATTTCTTTAACGAGAGGAATGGCGTAGATGATTCATACTTCAACGGTGGCAATCTAAGAAGGAATCAGATCAACTGTGAAAATTTATTCTGATGATATAACATGCATGTGGAAACTAAATTTTCCAATATGCGGAATGGCTTAAAGATCGGCATGTCTTGATGGAGGATATTTAATCGGGAATGGATCTACGACAGAGAGGGATTCCGCTGATGCAAGGTGCACAAGAGATAAAATAGTTTAGGGCTGCAAAATCTAGTAGGACCTTGTCACAGCCTGGTTTTGACCCTGTTGCATTAATGTATATGATTTAAATATTATATGGAATCATGATAAGGAGCTCAAGGTCAAGGCCCTGTCATTGATTGATGTTTGGAATATAGGCTATCATGGTTGACTCCTATGGTTTATGTGCTAAGTCAAGGACATTTGTAAACATCATGTAAATATGCAAATTAATGAAAAACCCACAACCAGCTATATCAATGCAATGAAAAGTGAGATGTGGGCACGATTTTCCCAAGGATAAGGGGCTGGGAATGTTAACCTTGAGCCAGTTTGGGGAAAAGCCATGTATCATGGGGAAATCCCATCAAAATTGTCAACTACCTATTCTCTTGTCTTTTCTTCCCAACCATTTATTTCTGCCAGAATATGGTTGAGGTGGTTATTGCATGGAAGGGGAGAGTATGGGAAAATTTGAATTGGGTAGAGCACCCAGTTTCAAGTTTCATGTTTTGCTTGCATGGAAAAGAAAATGCCAAAACCGTAAGCTAGTGGGACTGACGCATTATGTTTATATTTTACTCTCATGTTTTGGGAGCTGCGGGACGTCTTGCTCATTAACCATATTCATTCTCCATTCCCGTGGAAGTTCTTTGGAAACTGATTTCTTCTTGTGTGTATCCTTTGTATTCAAAAAATGTTTTCCCTTGGTAAGACTATGATTGTTGTGTTGTAGCATTATCTTGAACTACAGAGTGTATGAGACCTTGTTACTCATATTCCAGAGTAAATCCTATGCTACTGAGTCTCCCTGTGCTTGTTGTGTTGTGCACCCTGGTTCAGGTCTGAACTATGTACAAGACTTAGGAATGGGGGAGACATAGAATGTGCTTAATAAACCTAGTGTGGAACCTCACAATAAGATAAGAGTGGTTGGGGAACCTGCTATGCACATTCTGAATAGCATTGGAAGGGAAGGTGTAGCTTGAGGGACTATGGAGCAGAGAAGGGGACACTTCCTTGTTTTGGTTGTGTAGGAAGTGGGGAATCTAGGCCAGATAGGTCTTATGAAGGTGTTCTTAGCTTTTTATATGATCTCACTAGCTTAGCAGTTCCTCCATCCCATTTCCTTAGAATGTTGATAAACCCAACTGGAAATATGGCTTGGCTAATAGCGTGATAAACCCATCTATTGGCTTGGATGTGTCTTATTGAGTTTGACCTTGTGAGCAATGTTTGGCTGGAAAATGTGATAAACCTAGCAGTGAGATGGCTTGACTATGTACATTATGATAAACCCATCTATTGGCTTGACTGGTCCTTAAGGTGAATGATTGACTTGGTTGTGATCATTCTATGAAATCCAACTATGAGATGGCCTAGTTGAGTGGCCTGTGAAACCCATATGTTGATTTGTTTTCCCTTGCAGCCTGATAAATGTTATACCCAAATCCTATCACCAACATGTGATGATATCGTTAACCCCTATGTTTTCCCTAAATCCCAAAACTTGGAGTGGAAATTTGCTCTGGATATCAATTCTACTTGAAAAAACCTAGCACCGCACTTTCCCTTTGGCTAATGAGCGGTACCTTATTTAGTACTACCTGTGTCCTATTATAGAAAAGTGATGCCACCATGTTTATGCTTTGTTATCAGAGCGGTTCTCACCTAAACTACTCTGTCATAAGGGAACAAAAGTTGTACCCTTGGTAAAAATGGAAAAAGAGAAGATTCTTGAGGCTTCTAGATCATGAGCCTCGTGTCCTCCCTTATCCCTATCAATATGGGTTAGTTAGAGTTGAGATCCCTCTTGGTAGGATGTTAGAGCCACCTCACCCACAATTCTCTCAACTATCCCTATCCATTGAGCCTTATAAATAAAAGCTCATATCCATAGCTGAGAGAGAGAACTAAATGGTATTGTTATGTTATTGAATTGACTACCTAGTCCAATCCATTGGAGAGCACAAAAGAGCAAGTTGGAGCTATCAAGGATGAGGTGTTTGTCTTGTGGAGGAGTTTGTCAACATTAAGGAAATGGTTGTAAGCTTCTTCATTCATTCTTAATGCAAAGCTGATTTCTGTCCCACATATCTATTGTATTGATCTCACATGTATATGTTACTGGATTCCTTAGTCACTAGTATGGATTTGTGAATATTTTTCTGGTAGCTTTGATGTTCTTGTTTGTTTGACATGTTTTCAGGTACACAAGTTCATTATCAAATAATTATTCCAGGTGTTTACAACATTCAGGGAAGGTCTTCATCCTTTTGTTGTTCACTCATTTTTTCTAGATCTGAACCATTCAGACCAGAGAAACAACTTCTGTCCACAGAAGGTGAAATATTCCTAACAACAAATCTGGCGACTCTAGTGGGGAGAAAATCAAATTTTAGTTGATATGATCTTCCTCAATCCTTGAACACTTGTCCGAATCCAGGCTCCAGTTTCTAACTCTCTTTAGTCAGATTTGGCATCTGAATTAGTGAATTTTGGTTTAAAACCTTCAGATCTATTCAGATCTAAACTATTTTGACCTTATATGCTCTTTTTTACTGTCAATTCATTAGTCTTTACCTTGATTTGATCAATTTTTAGCTTGAATTCTCATTCTCCTTGTGTTTTCGATCTATTCACGGAGCTGCACATGTGTTGTTGGCAAGAAACGGTGCCACTGCTTGAACTCTGTTAGCCATAAGTAGTGCCACCACCTGAACCTCGTTAGCCAGAAGCAGGGCTCATCCAGAACCGCTCTATCAAGACCCCTCCAATGCAGTGCCAAGTAGAGCTTGTTCCAGAACTTGTTTTTTATCATTTTTGCAAAAAGTTGGATTTTTCTTGCTTTTAGTTGTTACAGAGAGAAATTCCTATGGCTTGGGGTACCACAATGGACAACTTGACTCCTGAAATAAATCCTTTCCTATATGCAAGAGAAACCAAATATCTAACACTAAAGGATCTCAATTCATACCTTATTTCGGATGATTGATGTAGATCCTCGTTCAGCTTTCCAATTCCAGCTTGAATTGATAAATTGCTTCCTCAACATTCAATAAACAAGACAATCATGCTATATATAATCGTGTTAGACCTACTCTAGCATATATAATCAATAACATATAAGAATTTGAAATCATCCATGGATCAAATATTCATTCAAATACACATTATTGGATAGGAAAAGATATTTATATTAATATAAAATAGAGATTACAATAGAAACAACCTCTGTTGGCACGTCTGTGAATCAGAGAAACTGAGTCCCCCCACTTGGGCCTCCACCACTTCAATCCTCCATCTCTCGATAGCAAGCTCACAAGAAAAAGGAAAGCTTGGGAAGAACACAAAAGTGCTCCAAGGGACAAAGGGATGCAGACTCAAGTATAAGCTCCAGCAACAATGGACTATAGTTTTCTTGCTCTCAATTCCTCATGCCTTCAATGTATCCAAAGAGTTCCTTATATAGCTATTCAATGGGGTAATGAAAGGTCGAATTCGAGTGATCTCAAGGAATATGGAAGGCTAGGAGACAAGTGAGTCGGATCCATATCAAGGAAAACTCCAAAATAATTTTGCCTTTTGCACACATCTCGATGTACACGGTTTTAGGGGTCAAACCCGCGTATATACACGATAAAGGGTTTAAAAGTCATGTATAGCAATTTTTGCTTGTCTTTAGGGATGATCTTGGAAACATCAAAGGTACAAAAATGGTCCATGGAGTCTAAGGAGTCTACAGAGGGATAGGGAAGGCCATAAAAGTGTGATTCACCATGTGTGGTAAAATCAGCTATAACAGATGACGCCTAATGTGTGAGGTCAGAGGGGTCATACGATGGCCTAAATACATTATAAGTCCATCCCAGAAGTGAAGTGATGAAAAACCCAGTGGAAGAACTAGCCATCCAATCAGCACTATACAATGATACAACTCTGCACATACTGCAAATAGATATAGTAGTCCCAAATACATAAGAGTACAATGGCCATGAATAGGCATGATACAATATGACATATGTGGTCATCACCATGTACAAAATAGATCAGAATATCCATGATGAAGATATACAAAGGATCATGATCTCCATGAAGGATGAAGATATATAATGGATCAAGATCTCCATAATGGCTAGAAATGTCTAACATATACTGGAATCAAGTCATGAGAGCTGAAATCTCATGAACAATGGCACGATCAAGGAGGTAGCATATAAGAGATGCCACCAATCTGGAAGGTATTCTACACAAAATGCTATGAGTACATGTCCTACTATGTAAATAGAGGTGTCGAGGTCGAACATAGTAGTCCATCATCTGATTACCGGTCATTGATGTATACCGTTAACAAACGTGAGATCACCCACCGATAATGAAAATGGGAATCAAGGTACTAGAGTGCAAACTAACAAGTATGAATAAATGTGTTGAGGTCGAACACTTGAGAGAATCCATCTATTAGCGGACATTGATGTATTCCCAAAAACTGTCGATGGCAAGAGAACCTGCCACTGATGACTGCAAGTCTGAAGGAACTCAAAAACGACTCTAGATTCCTATCCCAGAATAAATGATCTGAAGTCAACAGGATGAAATCCGTTGGAAGGATGGCATTAAGGTATCCCCCATCATCCAACATGAGGTACTCAGCAAAGCTGTATAATGTGGAAGGACTTGATCATAAGGTGCATGAACCAGTAATTAAAACAGGAATGGCCAACATGCAAAGTCAAGATAACTGAGGAATGGCCGACTCAGGTTTCAACTTCCTTCGAACAAGAGCATAAAGGCAAATGGAGACTAAATGTATGAAGCATAGACTCGATATACAAAACTGGGACATCTCTGTGACATAGGAGGAATTGATAGAGGCTCCATAGGGATTGGAATCTTAACCAGTCGATGGAGATAAACTCAGATAAACAAGTACAGCTCCTAAAGTCAAACTATTAACCCAACCAACGGATGTGATATACTGTGCTCTATTTGAAGGTGACACGACTTGACTACTGCCAAAGATAACATCTTTTCTTGTTTGAATTTTTGGTTTTTTAATTTTTTTGGACTTTTTTAAATATTTGAAAAGCTTGAAAAAGAATAAAATCACTATAAAGTTACAGACTAGGAGGAGACGAGTGTCAAATGGGAAAACAAACTAGTTCCAAGTAGTGGAACATACCTATGCTCAATTCAAGGACACATGTGTAGGATAGAGACACTGTGGGGAAAGTCCTCTCCCAATAAACATAGGGAATCAAGCTGCAAAGGATATATAAAATGGCTTTGCGTGGCTAGACAAGAGACAAGCTCGGGCTATATGGTTGATACTCAAAGCCAAGGAAGCTGACATAATGCTCAATAAGGAAGGAAAAGATAATGATAATGCAATTACAACTTGACATAAGGGAGTATGGGGAAAATAGGCCACCAAAATATCAAAAGGAGTATGAGGCTCTTACGAAATGTCATGGAAATACTATACAACAAACTCCCACACCCTAAAAGACAAACTGTCAGCATGGGCATCAAATGCAAATCAGGAGCTAACTAGGGTACCCATGTAAGGTCAAGCTCTACCATTCTAATTATGCCACTTCTAAAACAGCAAGAAGGTTCTGTGACAAGATAGAATGGGTTAACACCTAAGGTTATAATGAAATGGTCATAATGTCATGCAAAATGCAAATAGAGGTGAAACCTAACCTATATGCCAGTTTAAACATCATACCTGAAATCGCCACGAACGAGTCAAAACAATGGTCGAAACGATGCTCAAAATGATCTCCTACATCATATATTAGTCAAAAACGGTCCAAAACTATAGAAAAGGCGGTAAAAATTTGAAAAAAATTGAAAAAATTCTATAAAAAGTAAAAAATTCAAAACATTATATAACATCTAAAATTTTTACCCAATTGAGCTTAGAACTTCAAACATGAATTCCGAGAGATCCAGTAGGCAGAATCTGACACCATTTTTTCCAGGTAATTTTCCATGCCCTACTCGTTCATTTACATGTAAAATTTTCAATTTTCCATGGTCTAATTTTATTTCTAGGCCATCCTAAATTATGTGCCATGGCCCACACAGAAATCAATAATTTTTCCGCGTATAGGGATGGATATACGCGGAAAAATGACCCAAAGTTGCGTACATACGCGGCTGTTTAGCAAACATTCATGTATGCGGCCACGTTCAAGATTTTCTAAGACATCTAATGACCCAAACTTGAATTAAATGTGCAGGATGGTTCTAGAATGGAGAGAACATGAGCATGAAGATGTAGAAGAAGTAGTACGGGGTGATCTAATGTCACAATAGGCTCTTCGTGAATGTGGGCTCTACAAGTTTTGGTGTCTTGGTGGCTTAAGGTCCAAACCAAGACTGTTGTAGATGCTAGTAGACTACTGGGATCCTGAATCAGAGTCATTCCATATTGATGGTATGTCTCTCACCATAGAAGTGGAGGACATATACTTCATTACTGAATTGTCCCGACGGGGGGGAGTGGTGAACCTACGTTCTCGCGGGCCCGGAGGTGGTCTCACCATAGATGAGTACATAGTAGTGTATTGTTATCTGGACATGGAGAAGGTCAGGAGTCAGATCCCAACTAACTCCATACAGGTGCTAAGGCTAAAGGCCATACTACTGAGATTAGGTAGGATAGTAGGGCTAGCCTCACTCCACCAGGCCTCGTGGCCCCTGATGTTCTATGTAGTGGAGTGCATGAGACCCACGGTTTATGATTGGAGCACTACTCTATTGGGCAACACGAAGCACCAGCTCAGCAAGTGCAAGATGGGAAGGGTACAAAACTTCAGTTTTAGCAGTATACTGAGCATTTTTTTCTTTAAGCGTGTTCTAGGATTGAGCCCTAGAGTTGACGTTCCTCTTCACGGGGTTCAAGATCCAGCCCAATGACATTGGGAAGATGTGATGTGCAGATTGGGTGGAGGTAGGGTGTCCAACCCCTATCTAGCTGATTTCTTTCCATGGTGGCGACCGTAGATAGTTTCCATCAATGACTATCCCTATGCATGGATAGATTTTCGAGGAGATCCCAACATGCCACTACCACCAGGATTAGCATACGGTGACATTGGTAAATAATCCCAACCCATTTTTTAAGTTTTTTAATATATGGAATCAAAAGACATGTTTTTGCGTGACAACACATAGTGACATCCTGTCATATGTATGCAGATGCAGGACCATGGAGGCCTACAGGATTCCCTTGCCATAGACGAAGGGGAAGAGGAGATGACATTATGGGTGTGTATGCGGAGCAGATGCTCCAAAGCATTCATACCAACTTCGTGCTGACACATAAGGTACCCATGGCGCAGGTCAAGGACATGTCTGAGGCCATTCAGTGTCAAGTGGTGGGTGTGCCACGAGCATGGGTGCGGTTGTTTTGACAACTATCTAGAGCTGTGGTGACACTCCATGATCAGAACCCCCCTCCTCCTCCCCATTCTTAGATACCTGGCAGTGATACATTTTGTACTACCGTGTATTTATATTTTGGTGGCTCAGAAGCCCAATTTTTTATTATGACAATTATGTATTATCACATTTTGGATGTTTAAAAAACTTTTATGATAATTGGNGATGAGCTTATTGTCTATGAAACAAATGCCAATCTAACACATAGTTAGCATATGAGTCAGCAACTTGATTATAAATTCTTGGAACATGTATGTATGTTATATTGTCAAATTTCCATTCTAACAATCTTACACGTAAGAATCTCCATAATAATATTGGATCCCTAACATGATACAAGCCATTAAGTTGTGACGCTACTAAATCCAAATCAAGACATACCTCAAGAGATAGAATACCATGTGAAATGGCATCTTGTAGAAGCTCGATAATGGCACTATATTCAACAACATTGTTTGAAGAGGGCCATAAACATGTGCCTCCTTAAGACAATACCTGACTCATAGGAGTATAAATCACCCAAGCAGCAAAGGTTGAGTGCTAAGTGTGGTAGCTAGCACCATCCACAAATCCTATATGGATGGAAGACTCCATTGACATCTGCCATAAGACAAGAAAGCTAATCAAAAAACCTAATCACCATAAAAAACCTAACTATGCAAAATATTGTACAATAATATACAATAGTCAGCCCTGGCTGAGAATCATGCATAGTACTTTTTAAGATAGAGCCCATTTCTAGGCCTCGCCAAGGTTGTCCCTTTGTAATCTACTAACTCACATGCACCCTTCTCTAACACATGTTTAACAATGTAAGGACCATGCCACATGGGGTTAAATTTTCTTGCCCCCAAGGGTTCTTTAGCTTGATCCCACAAAAGGACCAAATCTCCTTCATTAAACTTCATTAGATGGACAGATTTATCATATTGGACCTTAACGTGACGCTTATTCACTTTAGAGCCACTAAAGCATCTCGGTGCTGCTCATCAAGCTGCTCTAAATGGACCAAACATTCCTCCAATGGGGATGTGTCTGGTAAGAGCTCTATGGCTAGCTTCAAAGAAGGGATTTCCCACTCAACCAAAAATATAGACTCCACTCCATGTACAATTTGATATGGAGAAAAACTTGTGGTAGTCTTAACCGCGGTCCTATAATCCCACAAAGCAGGATATAATATGATATGTCAATTGGTATTGCTTTGTGCGATGGTTGGTTGGAGAACGGACTTGAGTGATTTGTTCATTGCTTCGACTTGTCCATTCGCTTGAGAGTAATAAGAAGAAGAATGGTCCTTCTTATACCCTAAATTCAAGGCCAACTCTTCCATCATCCGATTATAAAAGTGCCTACCATGGTCAATGACAAGCTCTTTCCGATTACCAAACTGAGTAATGATCTGGTTGAATATGAAATGTGTTCCTGTCTCACCATCGGATTTAATCATGGGCATAGCCTCAGCCCATTTCGTGAAATAGTCAACATCCATGATAATATGATGATTCCCCCCAGTTGAAGCTGGGTTGCAATCCATGAAATCAAGCCCCCACTTAGTGAAGGGACTGGCGGTGATAATTTGATGTAACGGGGCAAGATGTGAGCACATATTGTGTAGAAACACCTAGCAAGGGTGGCACTTTTTGACCGCATTAACACAATCTTTAAAGATCGACGACCAAAAATAGCCTGCTCTCAAGATTTTTTGGGCTGTAGAAAGCCCAAATAAATGACCACCGCATGACCCTCCGTAGTAATCATTCAACACAAGCTCAACCTCCTCATGAGTTAAACAACGATGTAAAATGGAATCTACCCCATGGAAGTATAATGTGTTATCCACTATGAGGTAATTCTTGGATATGTGACGAAGTCGTCGTCGTTCATCCCATGAAATGTGAGTAGGGACCTTCAATGTTTGTAAATATATGATAATATCCCCATACCATGGATCCAAAGTTTAGATCAAGAATATGTTCTCATCAACAAACATATCTTTGCAAGCCTCCTCCTCCTCCTCGCTCAGGAAATCATATATAAGCTCCGCAAAAATCAACGATTTCTTCGATTTTGCTGAAACAATATCGAGATCGAATTCTTGCAAGATGACAATCCACTTATTATACTTTCCCCCTATCATCCTTCTAGTGAGGATGAACTGAAATGGATTGACATAGGCTACCACCAAGGTCTGGGGAAGGATAATATAGTGTCTCAATATTTGAACTGCATGAACGGTAGCTAAGGAAAGCTTCTCCACATGGGAATAATGGATCTCCACATCTATAAGGTTTCGGATCAGATAATATATGACATTCTCTTGGAGCTTCGCATCCTCCTAAACCAAAACCATACCAATCGTCTCCATGGATGCGGCCACATAAAGTAAAAAGTCACAGCTATAGTTAGATGGACTAATCACCGGGGCCGATGCTAAGGCTTGCTTAAGCGCATCAAAGGACTCCTGGGCTTGCTCATCCTAGCAAAAGGTAGTGTCCTTCTTCAAAAGACACATAAATCCTCTAGTTAAATTGGTAAAGTTAACAACGAATCTTTGTAAGAAGTTTTCCATGCCTTACAAGCATTGAAGATGTCTAATGTTTCTTGGGGGAGACAATTGAAGTATTGCCTCAACCTTCAAAGGGTTGACTCTTATACCCTCCTTGGAGACAATGAATCCTAATAAGTGACCAAACATCACACAAAATATGCATTTATGAGTATTTTATCTAACCAAATAATGGTGGCACCTTTCGAACACTAATGTCAAATGGTAGGAATGATGCATCCTCTGACGAGAATGAGCACTAAAGTCATCCAAAAAGACTTCAACAATCGATTTGAGATCATGGAAGATCAAGGTCATAGCCCACTAAAAAGTGGCTCCGACATTTTTAAGGCTGAAAGGCATCTTCCGGTATGCAAAGGTACCCCAAGGACAAATAAAGGCAGTCTTATGTTGGTCCTCAGGTTTGATCTGTATCTGATTGTATCCGAAAACACCATCCATAAAGGAAAATACCTCAATTCCCACACACTCATCCAAAATTTGATCAATAAATGGTGTGGGAAAATTATCCTTAGGACAGGAACGATTCAAGTTACGGAAATCAGTGCATATACAGATCGTTCCTTACTTCTTATCAACCTGAACGGGGTTTTAAACCCACTCTGTCAAGGGAATGGGATAGATAAAACTGGCATTCAACAACTTTTCTATATCAGCCTTAATCGCGGGTGCTTTCCTAGGATTCACCACATGCAAGCATTGTTGAACAGGTTTAGCATTGGGATAAGTTTTAATTTCATGCTCAATAATGCGAGGGTCGATACCTGCCATTTCCTTGTATGAAAAAACAAATACATCACAAAATTATTTGAACAACTTGGTATACTCTTGAATCTCAGCATGGGAACATTCTACCCCAATATAGACATTCTCAATATTGCCAGGATCATGAGATATATTGATAGGAATGGTAGGAGATATATTCACCATGTTTCCATCAGCCATCAGACCAAGAGAGCTTAATGGAACCATGGTACTACCAATTCTCTCACTAAGAATCTCCCTAAAGTATTCACACTCCAAACGATCAAGCTCGAGAAGGAAGTAAGATCTATGATGCAACTCTTCCCAAGATGGCTCAAACCCAGACAAAGCCTCGATAATAGCTTCATCTAAAGGACAAACACTATCAAGGCACTCATGTACATGATAATACTGAACTTCCCATGCAAGTAGCACATACAGGTCCTCACCCTCCGTTTGTGAAGAGGAAGGGTTAGGATCTTCAACACCTTCAATATTAGGTTGATATGCTATCATAGTGGTAGGCAACGACACGTCCATTCCGATGGGTTCACTCGAAGGACTCCGTGTAGGAAGAATCCAAGGATCTTCCATATGAGTGGTGCAAAAATACACCGAACACAATAACGATGAAGCCTCACCGAAAGTAGACTCGATCATAAGAACAGGTGTAGGACAACTAAATGATCCCATAAGGGATGGGTACATGCCGACACCCACACTCCCAGTTACCGGCTGAGAGTGCGCAAAAATTGGGACAGAAGCTCCCGAAGATGCGGTAACACACAGATTCTTGAATGACATTTGATCAATCATAACTATCTTCCCATTGAATGGAAATTATACAACTCAAAATAGAGAAGAAGCTATGGCTTGCATACTGTACATCCAATTCCTACCCAGCAACAAATTATAGTCAAGGGGCGCAACAACCACCTTGACCTCGATCACGGCGGTCTTCCCTCCCAAACGGACCTTAAGAGAAGGAAGAATGTCATGCAGCTGAAATGATCTACCGTCAAAAGCAATCAACATGGTAGCAGATTTAGACAACTCAAGGGAACCCAAACCCTTCCAACATGCGAAAGACATCACGGAAGCAGTAGCACCTTCGTCAATCACAGTGCATTTGATGGTCTTGTTAAGACATTCTACATGAATCAAGAGAGACACATAGTAAGGAAAGCAAGGCTATAGTCCCGTGGTTTCAAATTTGATGACAGAGGAAGAATTATCATCGTTAACACCAAGAGAACAAAGCAAAGCCTTCCTTTGTGAAGGACAACTCTGAAGTACTTCGAGTGCAGAAATCACACAAGGAGTGTGGCCCAAATCCTCAACAACAGAATAGTTCTGGGTGGCTCGAGCATTAGGATTTTTCCTTGAATGCTTAAGGAATCCCTTAGGAATGTGAGGTGCAACTTCAGGTTTATCCATAGGTTTTTCAATACACAAAGGAATCTCGGGTGGATCAGGTTCCTTTCCAAGGTCTGGTTGTGATGAACCATAGTCCTTCGCATGAGTCACAACCTTAGCAACACGCACCATGTTGATGCAACCATGACCACTACAATATTTCAGTGGATCTTGATCTCCACGAAACTAATCATGGGTCCTCAAGTTCATATTTTGATAATGAGGTAAAGGGTTAGTTAGCACAGCTAGGCCCTGCGCTATGAACTTCGATGCTTCTTCTATTCGAGGGGATAAGTGAGTGAGGTGGTCCTCTTTACACAACTTGCAAGGAAAATTAACCTTACGTTTAGGATGCTTGTCCCCCCAAGCATTTCAGGCATTCTTGTCATTAGAATTGGCATTTTCATTCTTATTCCCACCCTTACGATTGTTTTTACCCTTCTTCTTATTCCTTCCGGGTTGCTGGTTACCCTTCTGGTCCGACGATTGTACCAAAAGCACACTCACTGTTTGGGTGGGTTGAGATGAAGCCGTGGCTTTTCTTGAGGCAGATTGGTTGATAGATAATTAACTGACTTATTTCTCAACCAAATATGCAGGTTTCTCACTCGTACAACCAACAATGCCATTGGCATGTGGTCCAGGTTTGGCCTTAGGGTCGAAAATAGAACATGGAGCATTAGGAATGATCTCATATAACAAACCAAATTGAGCATAAATCAAGTCCAATTCATGTGCCCTAAAAATGGCTTGTTCCTCATTCTGAACTTCGGATGTAGAAACATCCTTCGCTATATAAGGAAGTAACTATTTAAGGAACCATTCGAGGATAAAATCCGACGGTATGAAGGCTTTAATCAATCTCTTCCATCTACACCACTCTTGGATATGGTCTGATATATGCGTGGCTTTGTCTTGCCAAAATGTCGACAAGAGTTTCATACCAGCGTCGTAACGCACTGGTAGCTGGAAGTGGTTGAGAAAATTCATAACTAGGTCATCAAACAATGTGAATGCCCCCCTAGGTAGCTGTATGTACCATTTCGTGGCAGGCCCAGTGAGGGTGCGTTGAAATAGCCTTAAACAGATTGAATCTTTGTGTAAGGAATTAGAAGAGGTTTACCGGTTGCGGCCCGGTCCACTGTGTATATTTTTTTATATTTTTTTACTTAAGGTATGAAATGCACGTGCCTATTTAACATTGCAGGGTGATAAAGGACGTGAAGAGTAGTCACAATGTGATGCACAGGTTTTTACCTCTCTGGGACAGGGAGAGGATGCCTATTTACTCTGGAAACAAGCCACTGTGGGCTCACAAGTACCACAGTCACTACCGGGAGGTCTGTCAACATTTTATCATGCCATTTTATACTCTCATTTTCCTAAAAGAATGTGACTGAGGATGGGCTCTACTTCAGAATGTTTGGAGGCTCCAGAGCACCCTCCCTACTACCAAAATATGCCATATACTACATCATTCATAAAGAGGTAGTTAGGCAAGTCTTCCTGGATGGCATAGGAAGATTTTTATTTGAACATAAGAAGGCTGCCTATCCCCCTTTGCCTTTCAAGTTAGGGAGTTAAAAGTTTACCAGAGTGAAGAAAGCAGATGAGTTTGTGGAAGAATTGGATAAGTTTCATTTTGGTGAAATTCCCTTTCACAAGAATGACTCCCGCAACAAAGTTGTTGAACACTGCAAAGAGGCCAATGTTCATTTCGAATACACTCACCATTGGGATAGAGAAGAGTCTGTCTTCCACAGTGCATTGAACATAACAACCTTGAGGAAAAGGTTCAAAAAGAAGATCACCACCAAAGGTGGGAAGGGGCAGGATGAACGAGCAAAAGCTGATGAAGAAGCCAGGAAAAGAAATGAAGAAGCCCAAAGGTTAGACCAAGAAGCTGAAGGGTGGCTGAAGGGAGAAGAGGAAGAGAAAAGAAGGGCTACACAAGAGGCAGCCAGAAAAGAAGAAGAAGATGCAAGAAATGAAGAAGAAGAAATGAAAAGGAAGCTTGATGAAGAGCTTCAGAAACAGGAGGTAGAGAGGATGAAGCTGACCTAGACAGCAACAGAACAGTCAGCCTCTGACACAGCTAACATTCAAACCCAAGACGTGGAGAACCCCAAGGTTCAGGACCTAGAAGTACCTGCTGTCAGCACACCTAGACAATCTATGGTCCCCACACTTAAACTGGTCCCCTTTGAACATAAGATAGGGGAATAAATCCATGATTTTAATACTGTCTTCTATGACAAGGAAAGAAAGAGGATAGTGAAGAGAACTGAAAAGAAGGTTGAAACAGGAGGTCTATCCGGGAAGATGATAACGGATACGACCATTGTATATGGAATAGACCGAGATCCCAGATTCACTATTAGAGCAGGAGCTACATTAATCCACGCTTTGGAGGATAATGTAGAAAAAATAATGACGGATCTGGAGCAATCTAAAAAGTCTTCTTCTCAGCTGAAAGCCACATTAAGAAAGGAGAGAGAAGAAAACAGTAAGGTGAAGAGAAAATTTGAAGCAGTGCAAAAGGAGATGAAGTCTTCAAAGGCTGAACTACAGGTTCTCCAAGCAGAAAGAAGATCTATAGAGACTGCACAAGAGTGTCTGGAGAAAATGCAGCAAGAATATCAAGAGTTAAGGGCGAAGAAGGAACAACTGCTAGGAAAGATAGGAGACTTAGAGCTGCAAAAGACCACCTTGGAGGCAAGTGAGAGGCAGTCTCAAGAACAAGAGACAAAAATTCAAGAGTAGATCACTTCTCTAACAACAGCTTTGGAGGAAGCAAAAGAGCAACAAGTTAATCTCCAACCTTTCAAAACACATGTGCTGGCACAAAAGGCCAAGATGCTTCAGCTGCAGACAGCAATAGAAGAGGAAAGATGCAAGGTTGTGCAAGTAGATGGTCGATTGGAGGATATTCTGGAGACTTCCTCCTATTTTTTTGATATATCTTAGGACATCCTAGATGTCCTGACAGCAAGGATAGCAAGGATAGAGAATGATGAAGAAACTCCTGCAGAGATGCCCTCGAAAGATAGACAGGCCCTTAAGCAGGATTACGACTTACTGGAGTTTGCCATTAACACAGCTGAGGAATTTAAAAAGGCTATTAGAAAGACGAAAGGAGCATGCACAGAATTCTTCAGAAGGCTCCTGATTACCTATAACAGATGCCAAGTCGAAGCTGAGTAGAGGATAGATGCGTTTCTGGACCACAACTTGTTTGTGGAGATTTTGCAAAAAAGGTGCCAAGAGGAGGAAGCAAAAATATAGCACATTAAAGCTCTTGATGACCAGACCTTATGAAATGAAGTAGATCATTCCGTAATAAGTGTGCATCTATTAGAAGATCAGCTTCGTTTGAGTGTGGCCAGAATTGGAGCCATCAAGAAGCAGGCTGTGAAATTTGAGATAAACATTCATTTTTTGGAACCTTCTGAGTTTGAAGGAATCGCCTCAGAGGCTTTAGCTTGGAAGAAATTTCTAAATGCTCAAGCAGGGCCCTCCTCGTGAATGATCGTTCACTTTTGTAATATGTAACAATTTTGTAAACATTTAAGGAAAGTGAAATTTTGGGAGGCGAAGAGTTGGGAAGCCCAGGGGTTATTTGTGGGCAGCCCAACAGTCTCATCCTTTTTGTATAAATATAGAGGACTCGGAAGAACAAAGGGCTTTTTCCCAGTTAGACAAGAAAAGAGATATTGTAAGAAGAACTACTTTTTTTGCAATAAAGAATTATTGTTTGCCTATTGGAGAAAGATTGGTGGGATATTCAAATGTTATGATATGGATTGGTGAAAGATGAACTATTTCATTTTTCCAGCTTTTTGTCCATTAACTGTGAGATCGTTCTAACTCTCAGAGCCTATGTTCTTGTTTGAATGATTTCTGGTTTTTTAGATGTGAAATTACCACAATGAGTAATGAATGTTGTTCATAAACAATTGGCTATCTGATTTTTTAAATATCTTTCATCGTCCATGTGTTGTGGGAAGGACTATCAGCTATCTATAATTTCTCTTTATAATGCATGTGCAATATACATTACTCATAAATAAGATACAATTTGGCTCCTCGGGGATAGGTAGATAGTTAGTTTTACTGTATTACTGTATATGTGATTTAGATGCTTCTTAGTTCTAAGATGAGAGGTAAGAACCTACGCATCACATTGTGACTACTCTTTGCATCCTTTATCACCCTGCATTGTTAAATAGGAACATGCATTTCATACCTTAAGTAAAAAATCCAAAAAAATATACACGGTGGATTGGGCCGCAACCGGTAAACCCTTTGTTACTTGACCTACGGTAGCCGGACCGCAAACCGGACAAATTTCCCTACACCAAACAATCACGGGCTAGTTGGGAATGTTGACTGGGGAGAATCCCTTGCTGTTGTTGCTTGCAAATTTCCAGGCCTCATCACTCTGCACAACCACTGTATTGGTAGACCAGAACCCTATGTATTACATCCTGACTCGTCAGGTGCTCGGGGGCAAGTACTCCCGATGGATAGTCATACTTCAGGATTTTGATATGGAGTTTGCCAAAGCCACATAAAAGAAATCCTTGGTCTTTACCAAGATCATGTGTGATCTTCCCTGTGCTTCGATGGAATATGAGCCCAGTGATTCATTTTTGGATGAATTCCTATTCTTGATTAGCACTACTGATCCATGGTATGGATATTTTCTTGTTTATCTCCAAATACAACGATTTCCACCGCATTTATCCCATGATGATCGCCACCATATCTGTCACCATGCGAAATACTATCTCATCTTGAATGATACCTTGTATAGACGTGGGATTGATTCTATTCTCCGGCGATGCCTCACCCATGAGGAGGCTTAACACGTGTTGAATGATTGCCACTCTGGAGCATGTGGCGGTCATTTATCTCGGATGGCTATAGCCCAAAAAATCCTTCGTGCTGGCTATTTCTAGCCTTCTGTCTTCAAAGACTCTCATGCGGCTATTAATAAATGCCCACCTTGTCAACATTTTTATCCCAAAAAGTGCACCCATCCTGCTCCGCTACACCCCATCATTACCATTGGCCCATTTTCCAAATGGGGGATTGACTTTATGCACTGTAAGCCTACCTCAGCTGGGGGGCATAGTTACATCATCGTAGCCGTTGACTATTTTACAAAATTGGCTTAGGCCATGCCTACATATGCAAAAGATGGTAAGACTGCCGCTCTCTTCTTGTTCAACCATACCATAGCTACATTTGGAGTCCCATAGTCCATCATTACTGATCACGGATCACATTTCCATAATAAAATGATGGAGGAACTGAGTGCTAAGCTAGGTTTTTTCCATGAAAACTCTACACCATATTATCCACAAGCTAATGGTCAGGTAGAGGCCATTAACAAATTTCTAAAAACTATGCTTCATCGGATGGTTGGAGATCATAAATCCAAATGGAACCACGTTCTTTTCTCCACTCTTTGGGATTATAGGACTTTAGTAAAAACAGCCACTAGTTTCATGCCATTCCATCTTTTCTATGGACTTGAAGTTGTCTTACCAATTCAATGTCATATTCCATCTTTACAACTTGCCATCGAACTTCTCCCAGACACTTCCATAGAGGAAGAAATATTTTTGTACTTGAATAACCTTGACAAGACCCGGAGAGATGTCGCCTTGGCTAATGAGGCACATAAGAAATGTGTCAAGGCGCAGTATGATAAATTCGTCCAACCTCGTGCCTTTAACAAGGGTGACCTATTTTTGACTTATGACTAGAGATATGACAGGTTTGAGTCCATGTGGTACGAACCTTTCGTCATTTCTAAAGTTTTATAGAAAGGAGCCTACAAGCTCGTTGACTATGATGGAATCCCTTTTGGGCAACGTCGCAATGGGTTGTACCTGAAAAGGTACTATGCCTAGGTCTTTCTTGGATGGTATCTTGTATATATGTATATTGCTTGACTTTTAGTGTGATTTTAGTATTTTCAAGATGGTTTTGAGTTTAGGGTCCTCATATGTTTAGACCATGTTTTGGTCATGCAGAGTAAATGGCTTTCTACAGCTTCGCCAATGGTGCTTGCCGCCACACCTTGAATCTCACCTCAACTGCTTGGGTCCTCTATTCCTCGGCTGAATATTTGGTCAGTTCAGGAGCGGTTTATATTGGTCTTGCTACCAATAACATTGCCAATAAGTATCGAGTAGTCATAAGTCTTTTGACTGAAGCTGTCTCCCATGATGTTCACAATCTGGTAGTCTTTATGGACTCACCACTCGTGGTTTGTCATCTAAGGCATGTATACATCATTACAAATCTTGTGCTTCTCTGTGTTATCACTCCAGGAAACTCCTCTAGGTTGTAGCTCAGGGATGCCTGGTAACTTAAATTGTTTTTAGGTTTTTTATGAATTCGATCAAGCCAGATAACCTATATAACCTATCACTCTCAAGACATGCATGAAGCTCACTCAATAACAAGGCTTTTAGCTACAACTTGTTCAGTAGTTTGACAAAAAGGTGCAGGGATGGAGAACTCACCAGGTTGGAAGACTTACACACATAACACATGCATATAAATGGATGAATCCTACTGAGGATGGTGTTTATAAATCAAATATCACTAAATAACCAATAGGATGATAGCTATCAGCCCTTTAATAAATCTGAAAATTACCTAAATGCACATTCAGGAAATAAAAACCGTAAAGAAAGAGATGGCTGAACAAATCACAACAAAAGAGCTTATACTTAGAGTAAACCAGATGAGATGCTTGATAATGGAACAGTCTCATAAATCCTCGGATTCGAACCCTTATTAATCAAATAATCATGGGATTTATAGCCTTTTTCAAAATTTACAGATCCTAAAAATCAGATCTGTTTACACAAAAATAATTGAAAGTGATAGTTCTTCTAGATTAGGGATTCAAACCCTTGCTAACTATTTGTTTATCTACTGTGAAGATCTAGTTCAATGAGAGGTATTTTAATGATTGAAGTGGTCGCTGATCATTCCCGCTACTATTTCACTATGAATTCGTCGTCAACAGTCAGTGTATCAGCATTTAAATGAAGTGCCTAGTCTTGTTCAATCCGCCTGTAAATTTTCCACTTTGTTGACGCAGTTGCTGATCGGGGGATTTTTCTTTTAGCACATCGACACTCCAAATCTCATTATTTCCACCATTTTGGTGCTCTAAGTCTCATTATTTTTGTAGTTTCTCTCCCTTACCACCGCAGTCACTGATCGGAAGCTTTATCTTCTATGCCATCGGTGCTCTAAGTCTTAGCGCTATCACTGTTTCGGCGCTCCAAGTCCCAGGCATCACGACAGATTTTTATCGGTGATTGAAAGCTATTGCTTTAGCCTATCAGTGATTTGAATCTCAAAACTGGCATTCTCTATCATTCGCTCATTGGTGATCGGGAACGGTAATAACTAATGTATCAAATCCTTTTATCTGAACGTTGTCGCTACCTAGTCTTCAGTTCCTCCAATCGCCGAAATTTTCATCTGATTGCGGAGGCCTCGGTCTATATTTTTTCCACTGTTGTGGCTCTTTAATAGACTAACCATCGGGACTAACTTTCCGATGTTTAGTCTGTATATCTTCTAGTCTTTCAGTTCCTTAGTGAACTATTTTGCTGACGGTTAGTCTTTTCAAGATCCGACGTGTAGTTTTCATTCCCTCCTATCAGCCGTGATTTTGATTTATCAACTGCCTTTAATCATTATATTCTCCACAATTTCGATACTTCTAGTCACTATATTCTTCACAGTTGCAGCTCCTTAGAGAACAAGCTCGCCGATGGCTAGTGATTTCAAGCTCCGACGTGTAGTTTTCAGTTCCTCCGAGCGGCTCTTTTTTTGTTATGGCGCTGTCAAAATGATGCTTGTTGATTGATCGAAACTCATAGTAAGAATTTCTTCCGTAGTTGTGGCTCTTCAGAAGACTAACTCATCGATCTGTAGTCTGTATGTCTTCCAATCACCAATGATCTTCTATTGTTGCTTCGAAACCTGCAGTAAGTTTTTCATCCACCATTGCAGCTCCGTAGAGGACTAATTCACCGATGGTTAGTATGTAGTTCTCCCGATCACCACAGAGCTGCTTGGTTCTAAACTCTTTGACGATTTGTCTATAGTCCTTCTGATCGTCGATGATTTCCTCTTCTCGTGGAAGGCGTAGTCTATAAGTCTCCCTCTGTTTTGGTGCTGTAGTGGACTATCCCGCTGATGCTTTTAAAGTTTTTAAGTCCCAAACTAATTTCTTCGACGCTCAAAAGCTCTCACAATCGGAGCCTTAAATTGTTATTTCCTCCATAGTTGTGATGCTTTTAGCCACTATTTTCTCCACAGTTGTAGCGATTTTAATCACTATATTCTCTGATCTGTAGTTCTTAGCTTTCTCGATCGCTGATGATTTCTCATTGTTGCGCTATCAGAATGTTTTTCTATCAATTGATCGAAAGCCTTGTCCATCTTTCTTCCATTGTTTTGGCCCCTTATGGACTATCTCACTGATACCTTATTGTTTTCAAATCCTGAACTACTTTCATCACTGTCAGAGGTGAGTAGGAGTTTCCATCAGATCCTTTAATCATTCTCTTATCTGTAGTTGCAGCGTCACAGTGCACTAAGACTTCGCAACGTCGACGCAATAGAGGACTATACCTCCGATCCCTTTTTAAAACTGTTCTATGTGCAGTAAAAGTTTTAGTGACACGTTTATCTTCTGAAAACATTCTCCATAACTAACTCATCAGTGATCAGGAGCTGTAGTAAATAATGCATCGGAACTTTTAATCATTGTTTTCTCTGTTGTTGCGGCTCCCTAGTGGACTATTTTTCCACTACGTTGTTCTTAGTCCTTTCGACCACCGAAGAGTTCATCTATTGATTGATCGGAATGATCCTTGTCATATATTGGAAGACGTATTCTTTCTTCCTTCCACAGTTGTGGCTTCGCAGTGAACTATCTCGCCGATCTGTAGCCTTCACAACTTCTGATTGTTACTTGAAAAATGTTCCGATGGTGTAAAAAAGTTTCAGTAATATGCCTATCTGTTGAAGGGGTATTCCACCTTCAATTTATCTTCCATATTTCGGTGGCTAATGAGATGTTCTAATCCTCACTCAAGCCACCAAATGCTGGAACTTGTGAAAATTTTAGCCAAATAAAAAACAGAGGCTTTCAAATTGTCAATGACCTTCATATTCTTCATTACATGAGTTAAATTCTTCATACTATCAAAACAAATTTATTTTGGGAGATAACAGCTGGCTCCTACTCGGGGATGGGTACCTCCCCGTGAGGTCCCAAGAACCCTAGACCAAAATTCCTTTCCCTAAAAGAAACTAAGTGAATTAACACTATTATTTATTGTTCCATTGGGCATGGAGTCTTATTTTGAAAGAAAAAACAACCTACAATCTACTAATTTATAATCATAAGGCCTCAGAGCCTCAAATAAAATAGAGCTTCAGGAACCACCCATTTGCTGGGCCATTGAATACCTCTTCACCTTCCAGATTTTGCAATTTGAAGGTGTTATTCTCGTATACCTGGTCTATAACAAAAGGGCCAATCCACAAGGAGTCAAATTTTCCATGTTTCCCCTTGTCCTGTCTGACAGCATCCCACTTGAGGACCCAATATACGACCTGGAAGTTGTCTACCTTTTCTCTTTTGTCAAATATGCCCTTTATCCTATGTTGATAAGCTCTATTTTTTCTACAAATTGCTCCCTGATCTACTGTAACTCCACAGAATCCATCATCCTTCTCATCATATCATTTGGTTCATCTTCCTCTTCCTAATATAATTTTTCCACTGGAAGGGTGATATGGATAGGAAGGATGGCCTTAGTGCCATAAACTAGTTTGAATGGAGAAGTCCCTATGGATCTTTTGTCTGTCACCCTATCATCCCATAAACCAAACTTAAGCTTTGAATCCCAGTTTTTCTGATTTGTCTCTAGCAGTTTCCTGATGATTCTGACTAAGCTTTTGTTGGATGACTCAGCCAGGCCATTTCCTTATGGGTCATAGGATGTGGAGTGCACCAGTTGAATACCCATTGATTCACACATTTTAAATAATTCTCCAGCCTTAAAATATTGTGCATTATCAGTCACTAATCTTACTAGGAAACCAAATTTGCTGAATATGTTCTCATATAAAAATCTCATGATGACTGGGTGAGTGGAATTTCTGGTGGGTATTGTTTATATCCATTTGGTAAAGTAGTCGGTGGATACTAAGATCCATTTATGCTATCCATTGGAAGATGGATTTATTTCACCTACGAAATCCAGACCCCATTGCTGGAAAGGGCCCTTCATTGTAACAAGCCTAAGGGGCAAGGATTTGAGCTGCTTCTTCCCTACAAATATTTGAAATTGGTCACAGGCCCTTACAAAAGTGCATACATCAGCAAAGAGGGCTGGCCAATAGTATCCTGCTTTTAAGATCTTGTGGGCCGTGGTTTTCGAGTAGTGGTGGCCTCCACATGTACTGGAATGAAAGTGTTGCATGACCTGCTCTGCTTCCTCTTTATCTAGACATCTTAACAAAATTCCAGACTGATCCTTCCAATACAGCAAATTGTCAATTATGCAAAACTTAACAGATTTCAATTTAAGAGCTCATGCTTGGTTAGGAGTAAGATCAGGAGAAACTTCTAATTTTAGCAAAAATTGAAGGATACCTGAGTACCACTCACATGAAGATATGTTCTTGGCTACTGTTGGGATGTTATTATAATTATGATTTACTTCTATTTCAGCTACTACTATAGTCTATACCTTTGCTGATCTAACATATGTGAAATTCATTCCCAGCAGTTCACAGTTTTCTTTGGCCATGAGTTTGTCTAGGTCTAGTCCCTTTACCAGCTTGGTGGGTTTCACCTCTACATCAAACTCAATGAGTTTGGAAATCCACTTAGCTCTCTTCCCATCAATGTTAGGTTGAGTCAAAACATCCTTCACTGCAGCTGAAGGGACATATACAATGACTTTTGCATGGAGAATATAGATTCTTAAGTTCTTCAAAGATTTTATGAGAGCATAAGCCTATTTCTCAATTGGATCATACTTCAACTCAGCATCCCTCAGGGTTCTGCTTAAAAAAGCAATTGGATGATCAAGACCTTCATCATTCTTTTGTAATAGTACAACTGCCACTGTGTCATAAGATGCAAAAGAGAAAATGTAAAAACCCTTGGTGTAGTCGGGACTAATCAGGGTTGGGGCCTCCATGATGGCTTTCTTAATGTATTCAAAAGAATTTCTTACCTGGTCAGTCCACTTTATTTCTGCATCCTTTTTTAGCATGGTTGTTATATGCTTTACCAGCTCGAAGAAATTTGGAACGAATCTCTTGACAAAGTTTATCTTTCCTAAAAAGGACTGAATGTCTCTTTTTGACCTTGGTATTGACAGTTGTTGAATTGCTTCCACTCTTATCGAATCGATCTTTACACCTTCTATTGAGACTATGTGGCCTAGTAGCTTTCCTTCATTGAGTGGAAATTGGGATTTCTTAGGGTTCAGTGATATTCCATACCTTCTGTACTTCATAAATACCTTCCTTAAATGCTGTAAGTGGTCATGATGGTTGTGAGAGTAAACTGTCAAGTCATCTAAATATATCAGCACATATTTATCTTTTATCCCTACAAAAGCTAGGTCCATAGCTCGCTGAAAAGTAGCCCCAGCATTCATTAGCCCAAATGGCATTTTAGCATACATGAAGGTGCCTCAGGGACTGGTAAAGGAAATATTCTCTTGGTCATCTGGGTGTACAGCAACTTGGTTGTATCCAAAGAAGCCATCAAGGAAGGACATGACCCTAGCCCTCGAGACTCTTTGCAGCAGATGTTCCATCTTGGGCAATGGATAGTTGTCTTTTTTGGAACACTTGTTTAGGTTTCTAAAATCCACACACAACCTAATTTCTCCATTTTTCTTTCTCACCACTACTAGATTTGCAATCCACTTGGAATACCCGATGGGGATGATGATCTTGGCTTTGAGGAGGTTGTGTATCTCTTTCTCAATCATTGGTAATAGAAGAGGGATGATGGGTCTTAGCTTCTGTTTGAAAGGAATGGTGTCCTTCTCCAAAGGAATCCTCTGCTGGATGATGTTGGTGTCATATTATTTTAGGTCACTATACTCCCATGCAAAGACATCAACAAACTCTTTTATCAAGCTACAATATTCAGATTTCTGTTCAGCATTCATCCCAGTGGATATATTTACCAGTTTTGGATGGATTTGGTTGCCTATGTTTAGCTCTTGGACAACAGGATCTATCTCCCTTTTGGCAGGCTTAAATGGGACATCATTGTGATCAAACAGTTTCTCTAACGGTACTATACCTCGGGGTATGTAGTTGCTAGGAAATTGGACAATATTGTGCTCAGTCACTTTATCTTTTAAATTGAGCTGCTTGGATTCCTTCAGGTTAAGGTTTTCCTAGTCTATGTGTATGTTAGAGAATTCATCCGCTAACCAAAGGAATTTACTAAGCTCCCCATCATTTTCAAACACCCTCCAAAATTTTACATTGTCTAGCAGAGAGGGTCTATATTTGACCTGAACATAATAGCTAAGCTTAGGGGGTAAAGGAGGATCAAACAGACTTGCAGAGATGACCAGAGAATCAGCCAGGTGATTCAAATCCCTAGGAATATATGACAATTCAAAAAACATAAATGAGTCTCTGAGTTTCCATACCTCCTCCCTATAGGCCTTCAATCTGATATTTTTTGTCTGAAAAGTGTTGTTGACCTACTGTATGATGAGGTCTGTGTCCCCAAAAATATTCACGCACATGATCCCCATCTCCTTGGCCGCTTTAACTCCCAACAACAAGGCTTCATATTCTGCTACGTTGTTCGTGGTCTTGAAATCAAGTTTATAAGATAAGTGAATGTTCTCGTTAGCTAGGGAGATCAAGACTATGCCTGTGCCTGATAAGTTCTGAGTATTTGCCCCATCGAGATACATGGTCCAGATCACTGTTGTGATTTCTTCTGGCCGCAAACAGGTGGGATCAATGAGCTAAATTGATTTTTGTTGATTATCATCAATTTGCAAAATACAGGATCCAAAATCGGTGTCTAGGGCGTAAATTGGGTGATTCACTGAGCGGCTCTCTTTGCTTATGATGTATGCTAGCTGATTTTCTCTGTACAACTGCTTAGTTTCCCCTCCAAACATGGGAATGGTAGTATATGTGAGATCCATTTGGAGGGTGCCTCCTAATATTTTGTTCCACGACTAGGACAGCAAAAGGTTGAATTTTGGGGGAGTATCGGCCACTACGATGTCCATCATTACGCTTTTGAAGGCAGCTGGGCTAAGTTTATAGCAAGATATTTAATGAGGCCCAAGCATTTTACCTTCCTGGAGTCAAAAGAGAATAAATCATGGTAGGGCTTGGTAATGCTAAGGCTGATCTCATCCACCACAGCTTTTGGCATTAGGTTGTGAGAGGCTCATGAATCCAGCAGACAGTTATGGAGGATTTTATCGTGGATGTTTAAGGATATATAGAATGGAGGGAAGGAGTTCTTTAGGTCTTCAATCATAAGGCCTAGGGTTACAACAGGCTTTTCATCTTCCAGGTTCATGAATTCAATTTCAATGTGCACCTTGGGCTGAAGGGAATTTAGAATGGAGGTTTTAAATGCATCGTTCTTCATCAACTCAATTAGAGGGAACGAGATTTTCAATTTTTGAATTTTAGACTCAAGGTTGAAAGAATAATGCAGCTTATCTAGAAATATTACCTCCTATGCTACATTTTTGAGTTGGACTTGATCAGGTGTGGCTGAAGGTGCTGGTTTATGAAATGTTTTGGATGGGACAACTACTTTCTTTGGTAAAACAACAACCTTTCTAGCGGGTGCAACAAACTGCTTGATAGGTACAACATTTTTCTTGAGGGGAGAAACCAACCTAGACCTCAGTTGGTAACCTTCCTGACTATTATCTTGATAGATAGCCTATTCAGCGATGTGCTCATCAATCAGGGATTCTTCATATTCTTTCTGGGTCATAAAAGAATAGTCCACCTCATCCTCCATGCAGTGGATATTGTCCTCAGCTTCTCCTTCATCTTCAATGAGTTTTGGCTCTTCTTCTAATACAATGTTCTGAAATGGAGCTCTTATCCTCTAGTATTCCCCTTGATTTCTCTCCCTTTTGAGAATCTGAACAGGGGGGTTTTCTCTTCTATAAGGAACAAAATTTGGGTTTCGAGGAGCAAAGTCACTTGGCCCCTTACCCCTCACCGGCATATGTCCTTGGTCCTTTAGTTTTGACATTTTAGTAGTCAGGTTATTCAAGAGTTTGGTCATTTTTTCAATCTTGTTCTCTGATGCAGAAGACCCACCATAGTCTACTGGCTTCTTTCTCCTATCTACCTTCCCTTTGACCTTCTGAGATGCTAGAATGTTTGACTCTACCTCTAGGGAAGCATCCTGCATGAGTGATAAGGAGGAAGACCTCCTTTCTTTGAGAAGTAGGAAGAATTCAGAGTCAAAGGAATTTTCATAAGTTATCATAGCTAAGGCACCGGTGGGCTTAATCTTAGTGGGGATCTTGATGTATATGTTGTTGAAGCTTTTGGTAAAATTGGAGACAGACTCACAATTTCTCTTCCCAGGTTGCTGAATTCTGTGATATACTAGAGGTGTTCTCTCCTTTCTCCCCAATGTTTTTGGAAAATGGCATCTAGGGCCTCTATGCCTGCCACTGACCCAACAGACAATTCCTCAAACCACTTTCTAGCCTGGCCATCTAGGCTTTGCACAAAAACTTTGGCCGTTACATCTTCTTGTTTTGTATTTATATTTTTAGCATAACTATAAAAAGCCTCTAGATGTTCCTCAACAGTGAAATCCCCTTCCC
Organism: Pseudotsuga menziesii; assembly: GCA_001517045.1. Taxonomy (NCBI): domain Eukaryota; kingdom Viridiplantae; phylum Streptophyta; class Pinopsida; order Pinales; family Pinaceae; genus Pseudotsuga; species Pseudotsuga menziesii. The sequence goes on along the minus strand of LPNX010829343.1, from coordinate 381,646 downwards.
CTATAAACTTAGGCATATACTTGAGGTAATCCTCGGTAGGCATGGCTACGAGAGGATTTGGCAAAACAAGGGGTGCATACATAGCTACTAGGATCCTTTCCATCTTGGTCATTTGAGGGGCAGCCATATTGGAAATGGGTATGGACAGGGTTGTGGAAGGAATTACTGATGAAAATATTTGCTGAGTAGGTGGTGGTATACTTATCCTAGTGGAGTCACCAGGGATTGGATCTTCACAAGCAGCAGTGCTTGAAGATGCCCAAGCCCTAGATTTTTCTGATATAAAAAATTTCTGGGAATTAAGAGTTTCAACAGAAGAAACAACAGCAGAAATAATTCTTGAAATATGTGATGTAACGTTCTGTGCAACACTACTAGTCTGTCTTAGTAAAGCCCTAGCTTTCCTCAAGATTTCTTCTAGATCTGAAATGGGTGTTGTTGGTGGCAACTTTGGGTTTACTCTAGTACTTGGTCTTCTTGAATCCACCTTTTATCAATGGAGTCACCATATAGATTATTACATATGTAATAATGTCCAAGCCTTGTCTATCATCAAAGCATGGATCTATGTCATCTCCCAGGGAAGCTGAGCTTTAATCTCCTCTCCCCGGCAACGGCGCCACTTTGTTATCACTCTAGGAAACTCCTCTGGTTGTAGCTCGAGGATGCCTGGTAACTTAAATTGTTTTTAGGGTTTTTCTGAATTGGATGAATCCAGATAACCTATATAACCTATCACTCTCAAGACATGCATGAAGCTCACTCAATCACAAGGCTTTTAGTTACAACTTGTTCAGTAGTTTGACAAAAAGGTGCATGGATGCAGAACTCACCAGGTTGGCAGACTTACACACATAACGCATGCATATAAATGGCTAAATCTTGCTATGGATGGTGTTTATAAATCAAATATCACTAACCAATAGGTTGACAGCTATCAGCCCTTTAATAAATCTAAAAATTACCTAAATGCACATTTAGGAAATAAACACAGTAAATAAAGAGATGGTTGAACAAATCGAAACAAAAGAGCTTATACTTAGAGTAAACCAGATGAGACACTTGATAATGGAATAGGCTCATAAATCCCCAGAGCCAAACCCTTATTAATGAAATAATCATTGGCTTTATAGCCTTTTACAAAATTTACAGATCCTGAGAATCAGATCTGTTTACAAAAAAATAATTGAAAGTGATAGTTTTTCCATATTATGGATTCAAACCCTTGCTAACTATTTGTTTATATATTGTGAAGATCTAGTTCAATGAGCGATATTTTAATGATTGAAGTGGTCACTGATCATTCCCGCTGCTATTTCACTATGAATTTGCCGTCAACAATCAGTGTATCAGCGTTTAACTGAAGTGCCCAGTCTTGTTCAATCTGCCTGTAAATTTTCCACTTTGTTACCGTAGTCGCTGATCAGAGGCTTTTTCTTTTAGCACATCAGTGCTCCAAATATCATTATTTATGTCATTTCGGCACTCTAAATCTCATTATTTCCGCAGTTTCTCTTCCTTACTGCTACAGTCGCTAATCAAAAGCTTTATCTTTTGTGCCATCGACACTCTAAGTCTCAGCGCTACCATTGTTTCGGTGCTCCAAGTCCCAGGCGTCACGATGGATTTTTATCGATGATCAGAAGCTATTCCTTTAGCCTATCAGTGCTCTAAATCTCAAAACTAGCGTTCTCTATCATTCACTCGTCGGTGATCAGGAGTGGCAAGCACTAATGTATCAGAGCATTTTATTTGAACGTTGCCGCTACCTAGTCTTCAGTTCCTCCGATCTCCAAAATTTTCATTTGATTGCGGAGGCCTCAGTCTATCTTTTTTCTGCCATTGCAGCTCTTTAGCAGACTAACTCACCAACGGTTCGTCTATATATCTTATGTTCTTTCAGTTCCTTAGTGCACTATTTTGCCGATGGTTAGTCTTTTTAAGCTCCGACACGTAGTTTTAATTCCCTCTGATCAGTGGTGATTTTGATTTCTCGGCTGCCTTTAATCATTATATTCTCTACAGTTGTGAAACTTCTAGTCATTGTATTCTCTGTAGTTGAGGCTCCTTAGGGAACAAGCTCGCCGACGACTAGTGATTTCAAGCTCCGACGTGTATTTTTCAGTTCCTCCAAGTGGCTCTTTTTCTGTTATGGCGCTATCGGAATGATTCTTGTTGATCGATCGGAAATCATAGTAAGTATTTCTTCGATATTTGTGGCTCTTCAGAATACTAACTCACTGATCCGTAGTCTATACATCTTCTGATCGTTGATGATCTTCTGTTGTCACTTCGGAACCCACAGTAAGTTTTTCTTCCATCATTGTGGCTTCACAGAGGACTAATTCATTGATGGTTAGTCTGTAGTTCTCCTGATCACCAAGGAGCCACTTGGTTATAAACTCTCCAACAATTTGTCTCTAGTCCTTCCGATCGCTGACTATTTCCTCTTCTCATAGAAGGCGTAGTTTGTAAGTCTCCCTCCGTTTCGGCACTGTAGTGGAATATCCCGCCGCTTCTTTTAAAGTTTTTAAGTCCCAAACTGATTTCGTCAATGCTCAAAACCTCTCACAATCGGAGCCTTAAATCGTTATTTCCTCCGCAGTTGCGGCTCTTTTAGCCACTATTTTCTCTGCAATTGCGGCAATGTTAATCACTATATTCTTCGATCTGTAGTTCTAATCTTTCCCAATCGTTGATGATTTTTCATTGTTGCATTATCAAAATGCTTTTCTGTCAATTGATTGAAATCCTTGTCCATCTTTCTTCCACTGTTTCGACCCCTTACTGGACTACCTCGTCGATACCTTAATGCTTTCAAATCCTAAACTACTTTCATTGTTGTCGGAGGTGAGTAGGATTTTCCATTGGAGCCTTTAATCATTCTCTTATTCGTAGTTGCAGCATCATAGTGCATGAAGACTCTGCAACGTCGACATAGTAGAGGACTATACCTTCAATCCCTATTTAAAATTGTTCCGTAGGTAGTAAAAGTTTTAGCGATACATTTATCTACCGAAAAGGTTCTCCATAACTAACTCATCGGCGATGGGGAGCTGTAGTAAATAATGCATTGAAACTTTTAATCATTTTTTTCTCCACCGTTGCGGCTTCCTAGTGGACTATTTTGCTGCTACGTTGTTCTTAGTCCTTCCCACTATAGAAGAGTTCATCTATTTATTGATCGGAATGATCCTTGTCATAGATCAGAAGCCGTAGTCTTTCTTCCTTCCACAGTTGTGGCTCCGCAGTGAACTATCTCATCGATCTGTAGCCTTCACAACTTCTGATTGCTACTTGAAAAAAATTCCGATGGTGTAAAAAAGTTTCAGCAATATGCCTATCTGCAGAAGGGGTCTTCCACCTGCTATTTATCTTCCATATTTTTGTGGCTAATGAGATGTTGTAATCCTCGCCCAAGCCACCAAACGTTGGAACATGTGAAATTTTTACCCAAATAAAAAACAGAGACTTTCAAATTGTGAGTGACCTTCATATTCTTCATTACATGAATTAAATTCTTCATACTATCAAAACAAATTAATTTTGGGAGATAACACTCTGTCTCTTCTGGAGAGTACGCTTGCTAGAAAGAACATTTGAAACTATAACTTATAGGCATATCCCTAGGGAACATACTGTAGTTGCTAACTCATTAGCTAATTACATCCTAGATTGGCATATTTCCCATTCATGACATTGAAATTAAACATGGTCCAT
>LPNX010829343.1:351986-377199 GCA_001517045.1 Pseudotsuga menziesii | reverse complement strand
TAGATATATAGATATATATATATATATGAACAAGTTTACAAAAATAGGTCCCGAGACCTCATCTAAAGCACGTAGGATTTCAGGAAAAAATCACCATACAAAATCCTAAAGCTGTCAACTTTCAGTAGATATCTCATACACACAATGTCTAGTGATGCTCATGGTAGCACATCACTGCCTGGGCTACTCTATGTAGTAGCCTACTAAATCGACTCGGTACTCCCATTGTAGGTCTCTGATACCTCATAGGGAGGTCATCAATGGAAGCATCTAGGATGTCTAAGGTCAACCTCTCTAGGTTTTCCTCTAACTCCCTAGTGATGTCATCGTCCTATGGTACAAATCGGGCCGCATCTCGTCTATCCAATGGAGAAGCTCCCCCAGGTCGTGCTGCTCCAACATCTGCATAAAAATATCTAGGTCTCGTTACTTAACATAAAAAGTATAAAACATCAAAAAACATAAAAAAAATTTCATCCATTTTAGGGTTTCTTTCTTCTTACTGATGTCACCCCAATGTCTGCCAAGTGGGAGCGGTAGGTTAGGATCTCCACTAAAGTCTGTGCCCATGTAAGAATAATCCTCCACCATGAGGATCTGGTCTTGGAGCCATCTAAATAATGGGTCACTGAACTTCACCTTCCCTATGCCCGCTCCAGTACGATCCATAATCTGGACCCACCTCAGCATATGGGGGTTCCACGCTCTTAGCTCTGTGAAGACCACTTGAGGTCTCATCTGTGGTACCCACTCAAAGAAGAAGCAGGATAAAATGGAACCAAAGCCAAACTGCTTTAGTTCTCCCTGCCGACACTTAGTCAACTGATCTTTGAATATCGGAAGCATGGCTTCCACCCAGTTGAACATTGTAGGTGCCATGGCCTCTATGGCATATAACATGTGTGCCCTAGAATCCTAGTGCACACCTTGACTCCTCGGCACTCTCTGCATAGTAAATAGGATAGTCTGTAGAGGCCCGTCCATCACTGCTCTGATGGGGATTTTCTTCCTCGATGTCCTTGTTCCTAGGACATAGTGACGGTCTATCAACTCTCACGTGGTAATATCCCCTCCCCGAAAACATTTCAATGAGATGGGGGAACCATGTCTCGAGAGTCTAGTTAAGAAGTAGATTTCCTCTACCTCCATTATTAGAATATGGACCCCAACCTCGAAGTACTACTGCTCCAGATTCCACATCAGAAGTATGTTCTCTAGCAACCGCTCATATGATAGCATCGTTGGGGTCCGAAATAATTTTAGGAGCCCACAATATCGTAATGTGTCCATACAACCCACATTCCTTTCAATGAAAGCATCATCATTTTCATGTTGTCTTTCTTCCCATATCACCATGATTAAGCAACAAAGACCTGCCAAAAACAATCATAGCACATATTAAAATCATCTTTAATCATTTAAATTCAAAAGAATGATTTATTTTTGCTTGTGCTACCATTTTTAAATCTCCATGGCCGGCACCTCCTGTGCGCCGTTGGAGACAGGAAATGGCACTGCCTATTAGCCTTGTTTTAGGCACGGTTCTTGTGATCAGGTACCACGTATCCCGCAAGGGGTAGGCGCGGTGCCCGTTTCCATGGTTCTAGGGCTTGCCATACAAGCTCAAAACCCCATTAAAAATCAAAATAAAGACTATGAAAAGAAAGATTAGGGTTTTAACTATTACCTGGAACTGACGGCACTCAAATCTGATAGTGGGAACTCTCGGTATCAGTAGCTAAAGATCTGACTAGGAAAGTGCTCCAAATGCTCTCCACTATGGGTAAATAGTAAAATGATTTGATTTTTTACGATTTACATGGCGTATATAAGCATTTTTGGGTTTGATATGCTATAGTTTTGATTTAAAATCACTTTTTTCCCAAAATTTATCTATCATAATCCCTTAATGTTAGTCATGAGTGCATTTCACACTTGTTTTTTGAGTCGACTATAGGATAGAAGAACCATAGCAACAAGCTTTGGGAGTTTGTTTATGACTTTTTCATACTTCCATAAAACAGAAAAGTCGATGAGCGTTTGTTACAAAACTTTGTTCACGCTCTTAAAACCTAGTATCAAAGGTCCGAGTCTATTTCTGATTCTTTCCAGACCCGTAAGAAATTGACATTGTGGAAAGAAACTTCATGGAGTCTTCTTTCACCTCTTTTCAGACTCCTTAAACACGAAAAATATTGTCAAGTCCGTTTCTGATTCTTTCCAAGCTCGTAAAAAATGACATTGTGTAGAGAAACCTCATAGAGTCCTCTTTAAACTCTTTTTAGGCTCCCTAAATACAAAAATATTGTCGGGAAATATTGTCTTCTTCATTCTCATTAAAACATTTGAAGAGTTGTCTCTCCGACAGTAGGTTATCTCTTTTTCGATTCGGATAGACTATTTATGAAAAAGGAACACTCCAACCGATCATGACTGGAAGAGTTCTCTAAGGCATGATTTTACACTTTTTAGGGCCTTGTAGACTAAATCATACGAAAAAGGACCCCTTTTGGAGTCTTCTTCCGTAATCGTTCAGACTCTCTAAACATGAACGATACTGAGTTTTCTTTCATTGGACTCATTAAATTAAACATTGAGAGACCCATTTTTGGGAACGAACCCCTCCTCTCTTGGGTTCGTAAAACATATGAGTTTGGAATTGTATTCAAACAAGCTATATCGAGTGTTTGTTACCCTCTTTGAACTCATAAAAATGAAAAGAGACACTCATCGAACATGATGGGGAAATGGGAAGGGAATCATTTTGCAATAAATGGCAGTAGTTTGTTATTACCTTTGAACATGGCACTTGTCTACATATCATGTCAGTCAATTGGGTATTCAACTAATCTCCATGACGATCCACTTTCATGATTCATGCCACTCCTTTGAGTGTTTCAAAAGAACGCATTGTCCACTGTCGCATTGTGTATTTGTTCTATTTAGTCATGCTGCCAAGTCTTTTATCGTGCCACCCAATGTTCAAAGAGAAGTTGAAGAAGTTTTTCCTATGCAATCAAAATAGTCACTGTGTTAGCACTTTTGAGTCATTCCTATGGTTACTACATTCACATCATTCCAAAACTATGTTCCGAGTTTTGTGTAGTTGATGTGGGACTCATCATGGCCCTCCTTCAATGAGACTATGCCCATCGACATCAGCTCATCATCCAAGAAATAGTCTTAGAAAAAAAAACTTAGTACCTTGAGATCTGTATGCCTTAATGATAGATTCTCTTGTTCTTGACATAGGTTCACATCATTGACCTTTGATCGATAGAATCGACTAGGTGTTCGACATCATGACATCTATTCACACTTAGTAGATTGTACTAGGGTACCTTGGGAATCATTGACATCAGTGGTGATCTCCCTCACACTTGTTAATGGTTCACATCATTAGCCGATAATCAAGTGGTTTCTACAATGTTCGACTTCAGATCATTGTAATCACATGGATAGAATTGTACTTTGTGAAAGTTGAGATGAAGACCCTAGATATTTGTTTAAAGCGCTCATTACTTTTCCCCAGTTTGCGATGGAGTTTTGTATATCTAGCATGGATCCACATTTGTATGGTTTTGGTTATGCTCAAATTTGCGTCTGTATGACATAGATCTACATTGTATGTCTAGTAGCTATGTCCAAGTTTGAGTCCTCTATCACATGGATCTACATTGTATTCTAGTAGCCATGCTTGTTTATTCCTCCCATGGATCTACCTTGTATTGGTATGTAGCCATGAGATGGTTACTTGTGTCTTTGAGTCAAAAATATTGATGTGCTACAGACGCCTACTTGATGACATGCTCTGATCAAACTGACATTTTCACCTCGTAGCGACGACTTGTTCTCTAAAAGCTCTCGTTTATCGTATCCCTCTAAGACTCATGCTTTGGGGGGCATCCTGTTATACCAAAATCTTGTCACCGCCATGTGACACGATCCTTGACTTACATATTTTCCCTTAATCCTAGCACTTGGAGAGAAAACCCATGTTGTTTTTTAATATTTCATGAAAATAATCAGCACCGTGCTTTCCCTGTTAACCATGAGCGGTACCTTTCTCACACCGCCTTTATCCTATTTACCATAAGTGGTGCCATCGCTTATATCCTTTAGTCCATAAGTGTTTTTAACCTGAAATGCTTTGTCATAAGAGGCAAAAAGCAGTACCCTGGGTAAAATGGGAAAAAGAGAAGTTTCTCGAGGCTTCTAGATCATGAGCCTCGTGACCTCCCTTATCCCTATCATTGTGGGTCAGTTGATCTCAAGATCCCCCATCATAGGATCTTAGAGGCCCCCTCATCCACAAATCTCTCAACCATTCCTATCCATTGAAGCCTTATAAATACAAGCTCATGTCCATGGTTGAGGGGGAGAACTTTAGAGGTATTGTTATGCTGTTGGATTGACCACTTGGCCCAAGCCATTTGAGAGCATAGAGAGAAAAGTTGGAGCTTATGGAGATGAAGTGTTGGTTTCATGGAGATGCACATCAAAACTAAGGATTAATTGGTTGTAAACTTATCCATTCATCTTAATGCAAAGCTAATTTCCATCCCACATTACCGTTGTTTTGATTTCGCATGTAAATGTTGTTGGATTCCTTAGTCACTGACATGGATAAATAGATTATGTTCTTGTAGCTTTGATGTGTTTGCATGTTTTATCTGATTGCAGGTACACAAGTTCACTATTGAAGCATCATTCCAGGTATCTATGACATCCAAGTAGGGTCTTCATCCTTTGTTGTTCGCTCATTTGTTCTAGATCTGAACCATTCAAACCAAAGGAACAGCTTCTGTCCATAGAAGGTGAAATATTCCCGCTTACAGAGACCTGACTATCTAAACTCCTCCTGTCATTTAAGTTTGCTTGTTTGGCCTATAGATTGAGTAGGGAAATTTTTGGTGTGTTTTCTAGTTTTGAGACTCTAGGTTAGATAGGAACTATATAAACTAGCTGAATTAAGACAGTCTAGAAGAGTACGGGGCTTTCCACCTGATTTTATTCCTATTTCAGGAGAAGATCCTATGGAAGCTATCGACCAAGGAGCTGCTACCAACTCCCAAGTGGGATAAAATGTGGTTGCAGAAAGTAGAGATCCATATCCTTCACATGGTCCTCCCTTGGTCCAACAACCTTCTATGGGAAATATTTCATTCCATTGTCCCATGCAAGGCCATGTTGATGATACTACCCGTCCAGATTATGGTCCCAATGCTCCATTTAGGGATACCTCTATGGGATAGGCGATTGTTTCGTTTGGAACCCATCCAACCTCTTCTAAAGATATTTCACCAAATGAAGAAGAACATATACAATACTAGGTAGCTATTCTTCATGCAAGAAAACTTGAGAAGAAAATAGATAATATATTGGGTACGCCACCACCTCGCTCAATAGTTTTTCCTCGTAATTTGGACCCTTGGCCTATGGGATATTGCTCACTTGTTGATTCTATGAAACCCATTGAACTTATTCTAGATCACGTTGTGACTTTGCATATTCTAGGTCAAAATACCAACCCCACAACCTCCCATATTATGTCTGTTCCAAATCCTCCCCAGTCTTCCGCACTTGGGGAACAACATTCAATTCTTGTTTCATCGACACCTTCTAGTGCTGGGGGGAAACCCCTAGCATGACCTATGTTACATGTCACTAGAATCATAGCTATTCATGGACAGACCTCTACTATAGATCAATCTATAGTTTATGTCCCTCCTACCCATACGAATGTGGTTAACCCCCCATCCAGTTCAGGTCAGCCCTTGGGAGCACAACCTATAACCCATCAAATCTATTGGGGGTATGGTTATATAGAAAATCAAGTACCTATAGGAAATACTAATTACCAACCTACTCCTATAGGAATGCCTTATGCAAGAATTCCATATCCTAGTAATACTTTCACTCCATGGGGAAAACCTAACTGGTCCTCCATGCTAGCTATGGGAGGGATATCTATACATACTGTGGGGGGTGTCGGAGGACCACCTCATGGAGGTCCTCCCTCTCAGGGGATTAATGGTCCTGGAGGGCCTAGAATATTTCCTCTTTATGGTCCTAATGGTCCTGGTGATCCTGGGGGGCCTGGTGGCTTCCATTCTAATGGTCCTGGAGGGTCTGGTGGCCCTCCTCCTAGTGGCTATGGAGGCTCCAGAGGTTTACCTCCCAAGGGTCCTGGAGGGTCAGGTGGTCCTCCTCCTAGTGGTCCCAGAGGCCCTGGTGATCCTCCTCCTAGAGGATCTGGTGGTCCTAATGGTCTTGATCCTGGAAATCAACCCCCCGTGGGTGGATATTTCGGCGGTTCTTCATCACAAAAACCTATCTATCAGTCTACTTACAGTCCTACTGGTACTTATATGCCCTATCAATACTACCAGTACATACAACCTAATCTCCAGTTACCTTTCCTATCAACTTTGGACTTGGCTGATTTGTCTAAGTTGATTAATGATCCCATTCGACATAACCCCGCATGGCCTCCCATTCCGGTAAAGTTACCACCAGACATCCCAAATTTTGATGGGAAGCAGGGAGATGATCCGAAAAACCATGTCATGACATTCCATTTGTGGTGTTATTCGAACTCCCTAATGGATGATTCAGTTCTTTTAAGACTCTTCTAGCAAACTTTGACCAGTACCGCCGTGAAATGGTACATTGAATTTCCGCAACATTCATTTGTGGATTTTGGTTCTTTCGCAACTGGCTTTCTTACACACTTTCAGCTTCCTATCCATTATGAAATGGGTACAGATTTGTTAACTTCTCTGCAACAGAACAACTCCACCCACATATCAAATCATATCCATGAGTGGAGAAGGTAGAGAAGACTTATTAAGGCTCCTATCCCAGATCAATTGTTAGCTGATTGGTTTACTAAATATTTGTTTCCTCCAATCACATAAGATGTGGCTATGGGTGGTTTCATTACTAAAGAGAAAGCCATTTGTTGAGCCCAACATCTAGACTTGGTATACTCCCAATGTGGAACATTGTATGACATAATCCCTCAAGCTCCTCGCCCAACCACCGATCTTGCCAAGCCACCAGCAGAAACCCCTGTTGATGGGATTGTTGGTTCAATTCAGTCCCTGCCAATAGCAAAACCTACCAAGCAACCCCAAACTTCTACCCCTACTCCTTCAAATCCCAAGGTTTCCATCGAGGTAAATTCCATTCAGAGTACTCAAACGCCTGGCAACAATAAAAAGAAAGGTAAAGCTAAAAACAAAAAACCTAGAAACTAGCAAGAGAATCCAAAACCAACCATCAATGTGAATGATAAAGGGAAAACAAAAGTGAAATATCCATGTCTACTACGTGGAGGTGACCACTTCATGAAAGATTGTCCTCATCATGAAGAAATCACTCAATTTCTAAAAACTAATCTCGCTCCCGCGGTTCTCATAGATCTTTTTCCCTCTCAACAACAGCAGATAGACCACATGTCTAATCAGGGAAATTCTAGTTCTTCAGAGGAAATTCGCATGATGTCCTCGGACATTATTATTTTGTAAACTCAAAATCAGAATTATGACAAACCCGCAAATAAGAAAGAATACAATTCTTCTTCAGGAAAATCTCCCTTTACTGGTTCTCTTGAGCCCTCATCTACTGGTTCCCTAACCATCGAGAAACCTAATCTTGACATGGTTTTGTGCCCACCCAAGAGTGCTCTTAGGAAGGTTGTTTTTAATCCTAATGCATGAGCTGCTCAATTTTATAATGTAGTTGAATATATTGCTCAGGCACCATGTGCAATGTCTACCTTGGAAGTACTCCAAAGGTTTCCTACACAATGCAAAAACTTGTTAACTGCATTAGGAGATTTAGACCTAGACAACACTAATTTGATTCATTTTAATATCAAGAACTATAAGTCTATACTACCTCACAAACTTGCTTTCCAAATCATAACGAAAGTAGTTGGAAAGAAGGTCTTTAGAACTGTCTTAGACGAAGGAGCTACAACTTCGGTTTTGTCCCTGTCTTATTGGAAATTTATTGGCTCTCCTGAGATTGTAAAATCATCAATGACTTTGAAAGCCTTTGATGGAAGAGGTTTCCATCCCCATGGTCTCATACCATCCCTTTTAGTCGAGCTTGGGGGAAAAACTATTTCTATTCAAGTGGAAGTAGTAGATGCCCCATTAGATTACAACCTCCTATTAGGAAGAAATTGGTTTTACGCCATGACTACTGTCACTTCGACGGTTTTTTGAACTATCCAATTTTCGCATCTAGGGAGGATTGTAACCATTGACCAGCTCGATTTCTGTATGTCAGATGTTAACACCCCTATGGCTAATAACATCCCTATGTTAGGACAGTCCCAGACTCCTTACCAGTCGATTAGGATAGGCATGCTGAAGGATTCTTCCCTTATGGGGATTTTTTCGTCAAACCCTCCTAACACAGACATAACGATGGTAAATATGGTTTCTTCATTTGATTATGATCCAAAGGGAAAACAAATGGTTGAGTCCACCTCTTTGAGACTGCATGAAGAAATGTACAACATTATCCAAACCCTTTTCGATGACCACACTAATGACCTTCATCTAGTGGTTTCAGACCCTTACAACTTGCCCTACTAGTTAGAACACTCTCTTCCTATTCTGGATTATCTCTCCTAGAATTTTCCTTTCAATGAGTCCATTATGGATATCATGAGTACGAATGAGCCTATATGGGAGGATCATCACCATAAATCCTTGTTCCTCCCCAATACCAGTTCGGTAGACCATGATTTTGTATCCCTTTTTACTACTGATATTGTCAAAACACCTCAAACTCCAATATTGTTGCAAAACATAGATTGTGAAAAAAACCTATGCAACATCACTCAAACAAATCCCATTAACATATCAGCCAAGCCTGGAACCCTTGAGCATGTTCATGTTGGAAAAAACTACTCAGCATAAGAATCTGAAGCATACCAAGCACTTTTCAAAGAATTCTGAGATGTTTTTTCCTGGTCCTATGAAGAAATGTCAGGGAAAGACCCATCCATTGTGGTTCACAAAATAAAAACCTGTCCCATTGCAAAACCCGTCCGGCAAAAACTCAAACAATTCCATCCACAGAAAGTCGTAGCTATCAAAGCTGAAATAGAAAAAATCTTAAAAGCAAGGTTTATTTATCCCGTACCCCTAATGGAATGGGTATTGAACATTGTCCCTGTCAATAAAAAGTAGGGCACCATTAGAGTCTGCATCGATTTCATAGATTTGAACAAAGCTTGTCCTAAATACAACTTTCCCACTTCGCATATTGACCAGATTATCGACAACTATGCTGGAAGTGTCATCTTTTCATTTATGGATGGATTTTAGGGTTATAATCAGATTGAGATTTTACCCACTAATCACCACAAGACAACATTTATTTTCCCATGGGGAACCTTTGCATATAGGAAGTTACCATTCGACTTGAAAAACACTAGAGCCACTTTTCAGTGTGTTATGTCCTATGTGTTTCATGATATAAAACATATTGTAGAACCATACCTTGATGACCTCCCAGCTCATTCACAGCGATGGGAGGACCACCCTGGTCATCTTAGAGACATTTTCTTAAGATGTTGTCATTATAACATATGGCTCAATCGTCATAAATGTGTTTTTTGTGTTGAGACAGGATGCCTGTTAGGTTTTGTGGTTTCTAAGGATGGCATCCAGATCAATCCATTGAAAATTGCCACTATTCTAGCTCTACTAGCCCCAACCAACCTTATAGAACTCCAAAGTTTGCAAGGGAAGGAAAACTTCCTCCATCGTTTCATGTGCAATTTTGCAAAGAAAACACATGGTTATATGTGTCTCCTTAAGAAGGACACTCCGTTATTTTGGGATGACCAAGCCCAATGAGCATTTGATAATCTCAAACAAGCTCTGACTCATTCACCCATGATACAACCCCCAAAATATTCAAAGGACTTTCTCTTATACATTGTTTCCTCCACTACTACCATCGCTATGGTTTTGGTGCAGGACAATCTCGATGGTCAGGAGCACATGATCTACTATGCTAGTGAGAATATCATGGATTCCAAAACTTGATACTCACACATGGAGAAATTAGCATTGGCCATGGTCATTGCTGTTCAAAAATTTCGTCACTACATTTTGCTCCACACAACCACCATATTGGCAGGCCAGAACTCTATGTATTACATCTTGACTTGTCAGGTTCTCAGGGGAAAGTATTCATGATGGATAGTCATCCTATAAGAGTTTGATCTGGAATTTTGCAAAGCTATATCAAAGAAATCCTTGGTCTTTGCTAAGCTTATGTGTGATCTTCCCTGTGCTTCGACGGAATCTCAACCCAGTGATTCATTTCCGGATGAATTCATGTTCTTGATAAGCACTACTAACCCATGGTATGGATATTTTCTCATTTATCTCCAGACACAAATATTTCATCCCACTCTATCCCGTGACGATCACTGTTGTATCCATCACCACTTAAAATACTAACTCATCTTGAATGACACTTTGTATAGAAGTGGCATCAACTCCATTCTCCAACAATGACTTACCCATGAGGAAGTTGAACAAGTTTTGAATGATTACCACTCTCAAGCATGTGGCAGTCATCTATCTGGGATGGGTACAGCCCAAAAAATCCTTTGCATTGGCTATTTCTAGCCTTCAGTCTTTAAATATTGTCACGAGGCTGTTAATAAATGCCCACCCTATCAACTTTTTTATCTGAAAAAGTGCACCCACCCTACTCCATTACACCCCATCATTGCCGTTGTCCCTTTCGCTAAATGGAGGATCGATTATATGAATTGTAATCCTACCTCAGCTGGGGGGCATGGTTACATCATCGTAGCCATTGATTAATTTACAAAATGGCCAGAGGCCATGCCTACATATGCATAGGATGGTAATACTTCCACTCTTGTCCTATCAATCATGTGATAGCAAGATTTAGAGTCTCACAGTCCATAGTTACTGATCACGGATCACATTTCCGTAATCAAATGAAGGAGGAATTAAGTTCCAAGCTAGGTTTTCATCATGAAAACTCTATGCCCTATTATCCACAAGATAATGGTTAAGTTGAGGCCATTAAGAAAGTTTTGAAAATGATGTTGCACCATATGGTTGGAGACCATAAATCCAACTGGCACCGTATATTTTTCTCCGCTCTTTGGGCTTACAGGACTTTCGTAAAAATTGCTATTGGCTTTACACCTTTCCAGCTTATCTATGGACTAGAAGCTATCTTGTCGATTCAATGTCAGATTCCATACTTGAAACTTGCCATCGAATTTCTCCCAGACACTTCCTCAAAGGAAGAAATATTTCTATACTTGAATAACCTTGACAAAACTAGAAGAGATGCTACCTTAGCTAATGAGGCACACAAGAAACACGACAAGGCATAGTATGACAAGTCTGTCCAACCTCGTGCCTTTAACGAGGGTGACCTAGTTTTGACCTATGATCAGAGATATGAAAAACTAGGGAAAGGGAAGTTTGAATCCATGTGGTATGGTCCTTTCGTTATTCCCAAAGTTTTAGAGAAAGGGGCCTATGAGTTCGTGGACTATGATGGAATCCCCTTAGAACAACCTCGCAATGGGTTGTACCTAAAGAGGTACTATGCCTAGATATTTCCTGTGTAGTACCTTTTATATATGTATATTGCTTGAATTTTAGTGTGCTTAAGTATTTTCAATATGGTTTTGAGTTTAGTGTCTATATCTGTTTATACCATGTTTTGGTCGTGCAGAGCAGATGGCTTTCTACGGCTTCACTGGTGGTGCTTGCCGCCACACCTTGAATCTTGCCTCAGTTGCTTGGGTTCTCTATTCCATAGCTTATGATTTGGTCAGTTTAGGAGTGGTTTGTATTGGTCTCTCTATCATCAATATCGTTGAGTATCAAGCAGTCATAGGTCTTCTGACTGAAGCTACCTCCCAAGATGTTCGTAACTTGGTAGTTCTGATGGACTGACAACTAGTGGTTTGTCATTTAAACCATGTCTATACCATTAGGAATCCCATAATTCTCCATATTTTCTGGAGGGCAAGTTTATTGGAGAGTTCCTTTGAAACCATTACCTATAGGCATATCCCTAGGGAACATAATACAGTTTCCAACTCATTGGAAAATTACATCCTAGACTGGCATATTTCCCATTCATGACATGAAAATCAAACATGGTTCACTGTAAATAAACTATAAAAGACACATAAAACTCATATAAAATACATTCACCATTTGAGACATATAAAGACCAATGTATAAGTCTGTATATATATATATATATATATATATATATATAAACATGTTTTACAAAAAAAAGGTCACAAGACCTCATCGAAAGAACTCGAGATTTTAGGTAAAAAATCATCATACAAAAGTCCTGAAGCTATCCATTAGATTTTAGTGAAAACATCATACAGTGTGTCATTTAATGATGCTCATGGTAACACAACCACCTGGGCTACTCGACGTAGCAGCCTGCTAAAATGACCCGGTACTCTTGCAGTAGGCCTCTAGTACCTCAGTGGGAGGTCGTCAATCGAGGCATCTGGGATGTCTAGAGTCAACCTCTCAAGGTTCTCCTCTAGCTCCCCTGTCACATCATCTCCATGTGGTAAAAAGTGAGCTCAGTCTCGCTTATCTAGTGGAGAGGATCCCCTAGGTCATGCTGCTCTAACATCTACATGAAAACATTCAAGTCTCATTACTACACATAAAAAATATAAAACATCAAAATATAAAAACACAATTTCCATTTTATGGTTTTTGTTTCTTACCGATATCACCCACTATCCACCAAGTGGAAGTGGTAGACCTGGGTCACCACTGAAGTCAGTTCATGCATATGCATAGTCCTCCACCATGAGGAGTTGATCTCTCAGCCATCGGAAGAACAGGTCACCGAACTTCACCTTGCCTCTACTTGCTCCTGTGTGGGCCATGATCTGGGCCCATATCAGCATGCGAGGGTCTTGCACCCTCAACTCTGTAAAAACCACCTGGGGTCTCATCTAGGGAACCCGCTCTAAAAATAAACACGCTAATATGGAACTGAAACCGAACTAATTCAACTCCCCCTGTCGACACTTGGTCAGTTGATCCTTGAAAATTGCCAAGTAGAGCCTCCGCCCAGTTGAAAACTATGGGAACCATGGCCTCTATAGCGTAGATCATAGGCACTCTAGATGCCTGATGTACCCCTTGGTTTCCCACCACTCTCTGCATTTTAAATAAAATTGTCCGTAGAGGGCCATCCACCACTGGTTTTATAGGGATTTTCTTCCTCGATGTCCTAGTCCAAGGAATACAATGACGGTTTATCAGCTCTTGGGTAGTGATGTCCCCTCCATGGGAACCAATCAAAGAGATGGGAGAACCCCATCTCGATCGGCCTGTCAAGAAGTAGATATCCTCTACTTCAATTGTCAATACATGAGCACCCACCTCAAAATATTGTTATTCTGGATTCCACATCCGAAGGATATGCTCTAATAGGTGCTCATGCGACACCATGCTGGGTGTGTGGAGAAAATTTAGAATACCATAGTGTCTCAATGCAGCTATACAACCCATGTTTCATTTGGAAAATGCATCATCATTGTCATGTTGCCTCTCTTTCCATATTACCATTTTTTATCAATGGGAACCTGTCAAAAACCATCACAAGACCAATTAGAAACATCATTAATCATTCAAATCATCAAATTTGAGCTATTTTGTCTTGTGCATGTAATTTTATTTACCCACAGTTGGCACTTCCTGTGTCTCGTTGAGGATAGGTCGTGGCACCGCCTGTGTCAAGTGTTTTAGGCATGGTTCTAGCGAGGTATCGCTTATCTCGCAAGGGATAAGAGCGGTGCCCGCTTTCATGGTTTTAGGGCTCATCCAATAGGCCCAAAACACCACCAAAAATAAAAAAATAAAAGGATTAAATGAAAGAGCAAGGTTTAATCTATTGCCTGGAACTAACAGTGCGTAAATTCGATAGTAGATGCTCCTGGAATCAGCAGTTGAAAATCTAGCCAAGAAAGTGCTCCAAAGGCTCTCCACTATGGGTAAATAGTAAAATGTTTGATTTTTTACTATTTACATACCTTTTATAACCATTCTAGGTTTTGGCATGTCATAGTTTTTGAAAATATATCAGTCATGATCCTTTAATGTCATTTATTGGAGAGTTTTAACAGTTGGTTTTAAGTCATTGCAGGATAAAGAGAGGTAGCGGTAAACATTTTGGGAGTTTGTTTTTGAATTTTTTGCACTACCATAAAATGGAAAAAGTCTTTAAGAATTTATTGTGACACTTTGTTCATGCTCTCGAAACTTAGCATCAAAGGTCCGAGTCCTTTTCTGATTCTTTTCAGACTCGTAAAATCCCTCATCATGAAAAGAGACCTAGTGGAGTCTTCTTTAAACTCTTTTTGGGCTCCTTAAATACAAGGATATTGTCAAGTGATCTTGTCTTCTTCACGCTCGTTAAATCACTTGAAGAGTCATTCATCTAACAGTAGGTTATCACTTTTTCAATTTAGAAGAACTATTTTATGAAAAAGGACCCTGTGGAGTCTTCTTCCATGGTCATTCAAACTCTCTAAACATGAACGATACCGAGTTAACTTTCATTGGACTCTTTAAATTAAACATTGAGAGACCCTCTTTTTGGAATGAACCCCTCCTCTCTCAAGTTGGTAAAACATATGAGTTTGGACTTGTCTTCGGATGAGCTACAACAACTGTTTGTTACCCTCTTTGAACTCGTAAAAATGAAAAGAGGCACTTATCAACCATGATGGGTAAAATGGGAAGGGAATCATTTTGCAAATAAATGGCAGTTTGTTGTTACCTTTGAATATGGCACTTGTCTGCATATCATTTCAGTCAATTGGGTATTCAACTAATTTCCATGACAATCCACTTTCATGAGTCATGTCACTCCTTTCAGTCTTTCAAAAGAATGCATTGTCCACTATCGCATTGTGTGTTTGTCTAGTCTAGCCATGCTGCCAAGTATTTTGTCGTGTTGCTCAATGTTCAAAGGGAAGTTGAAGAGGTTTACCTTTGCAATCAGAACAGTCTCTATGTCAATACTTTTGAGTCAGTCCTATGGTTACCTCATTCACATCATTCCATAACTTTGTTCTGAGTTTCATGTCATCGATGTGGGATTCATCATGGCCCTCCTTCGACGAGACTATTCCTGTCGACATCAACTCATCATCCGAGAAATAGTCTTAGAAACAAATTTAGTACCTTGAGATCAGTATGCCTCAATGACAAATTCTCTTTCTCTCGACATAGGTTCACATCATTGACCTTTGATCGATAGAATTGATTGGGTGTTTGACATCAAGAAATCTATTCACGCTCAGTAGATTGTACTAGGGTACCTTGGGAATCATTGACATCAATGGTGATCTCCCTTGCACTTGTTAATGGTTCACATCATTGGCCGGTAATTGAGTGGTTTCTACCATGTTCGACTTCATAACATTGTAACCACATGGATAGAATCGTACTTTTGGAAAACGAGACGAAGACCCTGGGGACTTGTTTATCACTCATTACTTTCCCCAAGTTGCGATGGAGTTTTGTATATCAAGCATGGATCCACATTTGTATGGCCATGGCTATGCTCAAATTTGCATCTGTATGACATAGATATACGTTGTATGTCTGGTAGCTATGTCCAAGTTTGAGTCCTTTATCACATGGATCTATGCTATATTCTAGTAACCATGATTGTTTATCCCTCTCATGTATCTACCTTGTATTGGTCTGCAGCCATGAGTTGGTTACATTTGTCTATGAATAGAAAGTATTGATGTATTGTAGATGTCTACTCTATGACACTCTTCAATTGAGCTAACTCTAACCTCGAAGTGATGACTTGTTCTCTCAAAGATCTCACTTATCGTATCCCTCTAAGCCTCATGCTTTTGGGGGGATTCTGTTATACCCAAATCCTTTCACCAACATGTGATGAGATCCTTAACCCCTATGTTTTCCCTAAATCCCAAAACTTGGAGTGGAAACTTGCTCTGGATATCAATTCTACTTGAAAAAACCTAGCACCATGCTTTCCCTTTGGTTAATGAGTGGAACCCTATTCAGCACCTCCTGTGTCCTGTTATAAAAAAGCAATGCCATCATGTTTATGCTTTGTTCTTGGAGTGTTTCTCACCTAAACCACTCTGTCATAAGGGAACAAAAGCAGTACCCTTGGTAAAAATGGAGAAAGAGAATATTCTTGAGGATTCTAGATCATGATCCTCATGTCCTCCCTTATGCCTATCAATATGAGTTAGTTGGAGTCGAGATCCCTCTTGGTAGGATCTTAGATCCACCTCACCCACAATTCTCTCAAATATCCCTATCCATTGAGCCTTATAAATACAAGCTCATATCCATAGTTGAGAGGGAGAACTAAATGGTATTGTTATGCAGTTGAATTGACTACCTAATCCAATCCATTGGAGAGCACAAGAGATCAAGTTGGACCTATCGAGGATGAGGTGTTTGTCTTGTGGAGGAGTTTGTCAACACTAAGGCAATGGTTGTAAGATTATTCATTTATTCTTAATGCAAAGCTTATTTTTGTCCAACATATCTCTTGTATTGATCTCACATGTATATGTTATTGGATTCCTTAGTCACTAGTATGGATTTGTGAATAATTTTCTAGTAGCTTTGATGTTCTTGTTTATTTGACATGTTTGTAGGTACACAAGTTCATGATTAATGCATTATTCCAGGTGTTTACGACATTTAGGGAAGGTATTCAACCTTTGTCGTTCAATCATTTGTTCTGTATTTGAACCATTCAGGCTAGAGGAACAACTTCTGTCCATGGAAGGTGCAATATTCCTGACAACAATAAATCCACTTGTGCTGGCTTAGCTGAGTTTTCTTCGTTGTTGATATGTTTCCAATGCAGGATGCGGGACATGAGATTGCAACTCTCATAACTTTTTGACCCCACAACTCGGGCTTTCCACACTGTTGATTTTTGCGGGAACATTCTGAGCAGTTGATTTGATTTCGGATGCAGAACTTTTTGTGATATTTGGATTTCGTTGCTATTTCTCTCCATCGTCCGATCTCCTCTGGGATCTTTCCTTGCAAATCGTCGAACTTATCAATGGAAGATGGGAGGGAATGTGATAGTGTTGGATATGTCAAGAAGTGTCTGTGTCCATGCCCTATGTTTCTATGAACAATAAAGATTCTCGATGAAATTTTTAATTCCACATGATAATGGGGTATGGGTACGTGACATTGTGGTATCAGAGCTATTGGTTGCCGCATTGGGCCTGGATGGGACAGAAAGAGATAAGAGTATCCTTAGATGCCAGCATTGTAGTACACCATAGAGTGGTATCTACATAATGGTTCCATCACTTCAATGTGGTATCAGCATTGCAGGTTGTAGCGTCAGGTGGAAAAGGACCGGGTTGAACAGTTAACGGAGCTGTTGGTTACAACATCGGGACTAGATAGGCCAGGTGACAGTAAGTAAATGGATGTAACTTTGAATTACTGTGTATCTAACAAATGGTGTTTGATAACATATTTTGCAGAGTCATAATGCATTTTGGAAAAGCAGGTGGTTGGCTCCACCATGAGAACGTATGATAGATATGAGGCACGTGATTCCTACTAGCACGCGCAAGATGATATGGGGGAAAATTTCTGAGCTGGAAATTATGATATAGAATCTAATGGAAGGATATTTCAAGAGACATCACCAGACATTTCAGCCACCATGAGAAGCTTGATTGAATCTGAAGAAGAGCAACATCAGTTGAATGTTTCCATGTTGCAAAGTTTGATAGACCCAATGGTGGACGAGCTCGGGGTAGTGTCCAGCAAAGCCAAAAGGTAGTAAGACCAGTACCAAAAGAAGAAGAAGGTCTTCTAGTAGATATGTTGACTTAGAAGGATCCACTAAGGATTATAGCTCTTCATCTCATGGGGAAAAGAGAAAGAGATGTTATAGAAACATCTCTCGGGATGAGTTTAAGAAGGCAAGGCCACCTATCTTCAATGGCGAGATAAAGAATGGTCAAGAAGCCGAGGCTTGGATTCTTGGGATGAGGAAATATTTCCAAGTCCAGGTCTGAGTCTATAAATATGAAGGCAAGAGTTTCCATCTTCAATCTGAATGGAAGGGTAGCCATATGGTGGGACCACTTCATGAAAGTGAGGAAACAGTTCCAGAAGTATTTCAAGCAAAAATACCTCTCTCACAGGTACTATGATGACAAGATCAAAGAATTTCATGAGCTTAGTTAGGGACAACAAAACATGGAAGAGTATGCAAACAAGTTCTTGGAGCTGTTGAGATATTTTGGGTACATCAAGGATGAGAAAGTGAACATCCAGCATTTCCTGAGTGGATTTCCTCAATCTTACAAAGACAGAATTGAATTTTAGGAGCCTAGAACTCTGGAAGAGGCGATAAGGAAATCTAAGTATTGCTATGAGAAAAGAAAGGGAAAACCTAACTATCATATGACATGGAAGGACAAGAATAATGAGAATTATAACCAATGGAAAAAAGGTTTTAAACCTTCTAACTTCAAGATCTAGCAGAAGCAACCATCCCAAGCTGAGAAGTAGCCAACTAGAGTGGTGGGAGAAAATCCAAGAGATCCACAACAAATCAGAGAACCACTCCAATTTTGTAGATGTGGAGGACCCCAGGACCCACATGTGTAGGAATTGTCCACTCGAGAATGACAGTGCAAGGACAGCTTACAACATTCAAGAGGTAGAAACAATGGGTCAAGTAGCGAGGATCGTCCCTAGGATTTACGTAGTGCTGGAGGACCACCAGGAAGATCATCAGTCAACTGTAGTTGAAGTTGCAGGTAATATTGATGAGAAATCTATTTCTATTTTGGTTGAACCTGGTTCTATCCACAGCTACATTGCTCCTAGAGTAATGTAGATTTGTGCTTTCAAGAAAGTGAGTCATAGTAAATCGTGGTTAGTTCAGCTAGCCACTGGAACTAAGAGAAAGGTTAGTGAAGTGGTAAAGGAATGTCGATTGGTGATGAATGGATGTGTTACTTGTGTAGATTTGAATGTTCTACCCATTGGTTCCTATGATGTTCTCATTGGAATAGATTGGTTAGAAGCTCACAGGGTAAAGCTTGACTGTTACCATAAGACTTTTGAATGCATGGATGAAGAAGGGAACCCAAGAGTTGTAAGAGGAATTCCAAAGGTAATTTATGTGAGGCAGATTTCAGTAATGCAATTGAAGAAATTTTGTAGGAATGGTTTCCAGTTGTATGCAGCTCATATTATGGAGGAAGCAGAGAATGAAACTCCTAGGTTGGAGGACTTTCAGGCATTGAAGGAATTCAGGGATGTTTTTCCTAATAAGATTCCAAGGCTTCCTCCAAAGAGGAACATTGATTTCACAATTGAATTTGTGCTAGGATCAGCACCAGTGTCCAAGACGCCCTACAGAATGAGTACGCTGGAAATGTTAGAGCTGAAGATGCAGCTACAAAAGTTGTTGGAGAAAAATTATATCAGGTTGAGTGTGTCTTCTTGGGGAGCACCAGTTCTGTTTGTAAAGATGAAAGATGCTACACTCAGATTGTGCATTGATTATAGACAATTGAACAAGGTTACTATGAAAAATAAACATCCTTTTCCTAGGATTGATGACCTCTTTGATCAAATGAGAGGAGCATGGTATTTTCCATGATTGACTTGAGGTCTGGTTACCATCAGGAAAGAATCAATGATGAATGCATTCATAAGACAACCTTCAGAACAAGTTATGGAAATCATGAGTTTGTAGTGCCACCATTTGGTCTCACAAATGCACCAGCTACATTTATGTTCCTTATGAATAGTGTCTTCAGTAGGTATTTGGACAAGTTTGTTCTCGTTTTCCTTGATGACATTCTTGTTTACTCTAAGAATGAGGAAGAGCATAAAGAGCGTTCGATATTGACATTACAATTGCTTAGGGAGCATCGGTTGTATGCAAAGCTAAGCAAGTGTGACTTCTATAAAAATAGAGTTCAATACTTGGGTCATATTGTCTAAGAAGAGGGTATATCTGTGGACCCTGACAAGATGGAAGTGATAATAAATTGGCCTACTCCAAGAAATGTGACAGATGTAAGATCTTTTATGGGACTTGCAGGATACTATAGGAGATTAATTGTAGGATTCTCGAAGGTTTCACATGCTTTTACTTCTTTGCAAAAGAAGGGGATAAAGTTTGAATGGAAAATGAGGTGTTTTATCACTCAAGGAAACTCCTCTAGGTTGCAGCTTGAGGATGCCTGGTAACTTAACTGTTTTTATGGTTTTTCTAACTAGATGAAGTCATATGACCCATAGGACCTCACACTCTCAAGACATGCACAAAACTCAATCAAAGATAAGGCTTCTAACTACCACTGTTCATAGGTTGGATAATAGGGTGAAAAGATGGATAACTTACTATGCTAGAAGATTCACCCGTAAAACAATTAGATATAAATGGCTAATTATAACAATAAAAAGTAATTTCCATTCAACTCATCAACATACAGATAGGATGACAGCTATCAAACATTGAATAACATGAATAAAACTAAATCAAACATTCAGGCACAAGCACATAATAGAAAAGATATGTAAGTTGAACATATGATAGAAAAAGAGCTTATATTAGGTCATGAATAATATGAGAAGCTTGATAATAATAATGGTCTACAGATCCTTGAAGTCGAACCCTTGCTTAAACATAAGTCTTAGGATTCATAGCCTTTACAAAAATATTCAAATCCTAAAAATGTAGAAATTCAGGCCAGCAATAGATTAATTTTACCCACAACAATTATCAATTGATCATGCAAAATTGCTAACAAGAGAGACTGAATATGGAGTTGTAACACAAAATTATATTAACTGAGTGTACAATAGCCAAACCTATAATAACATAGGCTTCTGAATAAATAGAATACATGAAGAAATCGAATGCATGAGGAAGCATCCAAATCTAGCATAAAGCAGGCTTACCAAAAATAAGCAAATCCCCCATAGGTGTAAAAGTTGGATCCCAAATCTGTCATGGAGCTCACGAATTGGAAAAAAGGCATAGGCAATATAAAGAGTGGTGGAATGGCAGATCATACATGCTTTTGCATGGATAAAAGAGAGGAGGATGTGTAGGACAAAAAACAAGTCAACCTCACCTAGTCTAGCTTTTCCTTTTGCCTTAAAACACTGAAAAAGTAGGCAATAAAGCAGAAAAAGGAGAAGGGTGCCTAGGAGGCCAGGAATAAAGAATATTTGATTCCTAATGCTTTCCCAAGTGCTACATGAGTCAAATATGGCAAGTTTGACCTCTATGGATAGGCAAATAGCAACTTGCACAAGGTGGGACACATGAACTAGGCAAATAAGACAAAAATAAATGAATTAATGTCTAAGTGGGTAAAATATGGGTTGATTATTCTAAAACCCCCCCTTAAGCCTGGCTTTATGAGTAATAAATAAAAAATATAGGGCCTAGCAACAAGGCTTAGTCACCCTTTCACATACTGCAAGTCCATACAACCAAGGAAAGAGGCAAAACCAACTTGGCAAAATACTCCCTTAAACATGGACTATAAAACAAAATTGTAGAATCTTGTCTCCACTCATGCCTTTACAGCATGATCAGTAATCCCCAGTAGTGATTTGAGATTACTGAAGTTCTTCTCACAAAATGCTTTGGTGAAGATATCGGCTACTTGTTCTGAAGATGAACACAAGAGTAGGTGAATGGTGCCATCATGCACAAGCTCTCTGATGTAGTGCATGTGAATCTCAATGTGTCTGGTTATCTGCTTCTGAACTGGATCTTTGCAGATTTGAATGGTACTCTGGTTATCATAGTATATGGTAGTTGAGTACTCAGGTTCGAAACCACACTCTCCAAGTAAACCCTACAACCATAAACACTGAGTTGCTGCATTAACAACTCCTCTGTACTCAGCTTCTGTAGATGAGAGTGCAATGGCACTCTGTTTCTTGCTTCACCAGCTGATTGGCCCTTCTGCAAGCATGAACACATATCCTGAAGTGGACTTTCTATCTATGCTATCACCTGCCCAATCACCGTCAGTAAATCCAATCAAATCAAGATCAGATTTTGCCTTATAGAGGATCCCATCTGTCCTTGTTCCCTGAACAAAGTTAAGGATCCTTTTGGATGCTTTCCAATGGATCTCATGAGGCTGATCCATGAATCTAGAAGCCACACTTACTGCATAACAAATATCAGGTCGAGTATGTGTCAGATGCAATAAACATCCAATCAATTTCCTATACAGTGTATTGTTTACCATCGGTGGAGAATCATCTTCCTCCAGCTTCACTCCTAAAAGGAAAGGAGTTTTGCTTGCTTTGCAGTCTTGCATTCTGAATTTGATCAGCAAATCCAAGGCATAATTGGACTGGTGCACCTTTATTCCAGCTTTGGTTTGAGCAATATCAAGCCCCAGAAATTGACTTAAGAGCCCCAAATCTGTCATGGAGAAGGCTTGGTTCATAGCTCCTTTTAAGGAAGCAATCTCAGCCTGCGAGCTTTTTGTAATGAGGAGGTCATCAACATATGACACAATGATCATTAATGAATTTTTAACAGACTTCAAATAGACATTTGGATCTGATTTGCACCGAACAAAATTCAAAGATAGCAAGAAGCTATCTATCTTGGAATACCAAGCCCTGGGGGCTTGCTTTAGCCCATACAATGACTTTCTCAACCTGCACACAAGAGAAGGGTTAGTAGAAAAAACTTGAGGCTGCTGCATATATATCTCCTCAGTGAGATCTCCATTCAGGAAGGCACATTTTACATCCATATGATGTACCTCCCATTTCCTTGAGGCTGCAATGGCTAGAGCTAGCCTGATGGAATCCATCTTTGCCACTGGGGCAAAGGTCTCATTGTAATCGATGCCATGAAACTGTGAGTATCCTTTAGCTACCAATCTAGCCTTGTACTTTAGTGGTGAACCATCAGCAGCAACTTGGTCTTATAGACCCACTTACACTGGACTAACTTTCTTCCTGGAGGAAGATCCACTAGCTCCCATGTGTTGCTCTTCTGGAGTGAGATGAACTCCTCCTTCATGGAAGCTTGCCATCTTGGATCTCCTGCTGCTTCTTCATATGTTTGAGAATCAAACTCCACCATCAAATAGCATTTTTCAGCAAACATAGGATCCTTCATGCACAGACCACTCTCACTGGCTTGTGCCCACTCCATGCTTCGAAGGGAGTCATGCCATCAAGCTGTTTGTGAGGCACCCTATTCTGGACATAGGCTGCATAGTTGATAGCTTCGGCCCAGTACTTTGGTGGCAAAGTTTTGGCCTCCATCATGCATGTTGCCATCTCCTTCAGTGATCTGTTCTTCCTCTCAGCAACACCATTTTGCTATGGTGTGTAAGGGATAGAATGCTGCATCTGAATACCTGCATCTGCACAATAGTTAATAAAATCAGACTTGACATACTCACCAAGATTTTCAGATCTGAGGACCTTGAGTTTCCTTCCACACTGGTTTTCAACCAAAGCCTTAAAGACTTTGAATAGGCCAAAAACTTCAGACTTGTGTTTCATGAAGTGAACCCAACAATACCTGGAAAAATCATCAATAAAGGTCAATGCATATTTGGCCTGACTCATGGACATATGAGGGAATGGGCCATCAACATCACTATGAATCAGATCGAGGGGTGCAGAGGTTCTCTCATGACTAGCTTTCTCAAATTTGTGCTCTGGGTGTTTTCCTAGGATACAACCTTGGCAGACTCCTTTGGAAAATTTTATCTTGGGAAACACAATGACCATTTCTTTCTCACTAAGATCAGACGGATACTTGTAATTTAGATGGCCAAATCTTTCATGCCACAGCTTGCTAGCTTCATTAGCATGGATAATAAGAGCAGAGGGGTTTGAGTAAGGTAGGAAGTGTGAGAACATGTATACCTTTTGAGCATGATTCACAACTCCTTTTGCAATGACTCTACCAGTTGAAATCTTTGTGATTCAACTTCATCGAGGGAGAATATGACCTTCTTAGGAGACCTAGTGTGGGTCATCTGGTACACTGATAGGAGGTTGGAGACGAGACCAGGGACATACAGCACATTGTTGAACTAACCATGATCAAGATCTATCCTTCCTTTTCCTTTAATTTCAGTGAGAGAGTCATCTCCCAGTACAATAGATGGTCCTTTCGACATATCGAGTGATGAGAAGGCCTCCTTAGTCGAAACCATGTGTCTTGAAGCTCCAGAATCAATGATAAAATTGGGTGAGCTTGATGTGCCAGCAACCAATGCATGAACTCTCTCTCTGTCATCTGAACTTGATCGTCCTTCTCTCTTCTTTGAGCTTTCTGGAAGGGACATGCCATTCTTCTCCAGGAGTTGGGTCAGCATATCAATCTGTTTTTTCATACAAGATATTTCAGTGTGATTTCCCTTCGAACAGTATGATCACTTGTTCATTTCACCTTTATTTTTCTTCTTCTGGGTATTTTTCTTGGGACCTTGTTGATCCTCTGGAGACTGCTTCTTGTCTCTCTTTTGCTCAGGTGGATTTTTAGCTTTCTTTTTGCTTTTTGAATCCACCCTTGAATCTCCAGCAATCAAAGCTTGATCTTTGGATGGTTTGATGCTGCCCATCATCACCAGCTTGTCTTGTTCTTGTGTGAGAGATTCCATGAAATCTGCAAGGCTAGGCATCTTCCAAGTTTGAGCTGTGAGTTTTGTAGCATAGAAGGTCGAAACAAAGACTAAGTAGTTAGGTCCTAGCTTCGAGAGGATGGCCAATACGAGCTGATCATCTTTCTTTTCGATACCACACTGCTTCAGCTGCAAAACTAGTGCTTTGAACTTGGAGAAATATAGCTGCAGGGATTCAAAGCTACTGGGACTCAGAGAAATCAGCTCATTTTTTATCTGATGTCCCCTCATCTCATCTGTCTTTCCAAAAAGATTAGAAAGCTTCTCCCATACTTGATCCGGTGAAGTTAATCCATCGAGATGGAAAAGGAGGTCTCAGGAAATACTGAGACATAGGAGGCCATAGGCCTCATCTCTCTGATTGTGCCATTTGATCTTCTCTGCAGCAGCTTTGGGCTCTTTTTCTGTATCCATAGTCACCCTGTAGAGGCCTTTTGT
>LPNX010829343.1:280986-351892 GCA_001517045.1 Pseudotsuga menziesii | reverse complement strand
ACAAGTCAACCTCACCTAGTCTAGCTTTTCCTTTTGCCTTAAAACACTGAAAAAGCAGGCAATAAAGAAGAAAAAGCAGAAGGGCACCTAGGAGGCCAGTAATAAATCAGATTTGATTCCTAAGGCTTTCTCAAGTGCTACATGAGTCAAAGATGGCAAGTTTGACCTCTATGGATAGGCAAATAGCAACTTGCACAAGGTGGGACACATGAACTATGCAAATAAGACAAAAATAAATGAATTAATGTCTAAGTGGGTAAACTATGGGTTGATTATTCTAACAAAAAAGTTGGATTTGTTTTACTAGATATAGATAAAATAAATGTTTTTTGCAAAATTAGGTCAGAAACCCTAACTTAACTACTAGTCTATCTAACTCTACCACTTGTTCATTCATTGAACTCTTTGATGACTGCAGTGAGTACAAAAGTAGACCTGTATCCTTTCCTATGATAGATAGGCCACTACTGGTAAAAAATAGGTAGGGTTTGTGACCTGTTTCTCCTTGATTGTATTCTCAAAACTGGAACAAACCTCCTCCAATGGTGTTTTTCAAAAACTTTCAGCTTCATAATTCATCCCTGATCCAGTTGTATCTGCCAAAACTAGTTTTGTGTGTCAAAACACCTCTCTATGCCTCATTTTTGTTTTGGTGGTTAAGGAAGCAGAATGCTGGGTCTATTAGCTGCCGAAAGCTTTGCTTTTGGTGGCTATTGAACTACTTTTGCGCCGGCCTAAGCCACCGAAAGCTCTATTTTTTGAAAAAATGTAATCAACCTCCTTTCAGATTTGATATTGATCTCTTGGCACTTCTTCAACCTACATAAGGTTTGGAAAATCAGCTATATTATGGGCTAACTCCGGATTCTAAAGGTTAATAACTGCATCTGCTAGGGTTTCTAGCATAAGGTGTTTTCTAGGGTTTGGGTTGGAATATTGCCTTGCTTTTTTTAGAGGTTTTGGCACTGTCCCTTTGATGTCTCTGTAGCCTTCCTAGGGTTTGGATTGGCAGTAATCTCACAGGATGCTTCTAGGCTAAATATGCTTATTACCACTTCTACTAGGGTTTCCAGCTTCCTGTTCTTCTTGATCTTTAGAGTTTGGTTGGAAAGTTTGATAAACCTAGCAGTGAGATGGCTTGACTATGTACAGTTTGATAAACCCATCTATTGGCTTGACTGGTCCTTAAGGTGAATGATTGACTTGGCAGGGATTATTCTATGAAATCCAACTGTGAGATGGCTTGGCTAAGTGGCCTGTGAAACCCATATGTTGGTTTTTTTTCCCTTGCAGCATGGTAAACCCACTTGTGTTGGCTTGGATGAGTTTTATTGCACCCTTGGCTATGTATGAGTCTTCTAGTGTTCCTTTATTCCTTGAGGAAATCATGGCTTGCTCAGGGGTGGCAGTGTTACTAAGAGATTGATGAGTGCACTAGCCTATTGTTGGGTGGATCATTGTAGCGAC
The DNA here is from genome assembly GCA_001517045.1 of Pseudotsuga menziesii. Lineage (NCBI taxonomy): Eukaryota > Viridiplantae > Streptophyta > Pinopsida > Pinales > Pinaceae > Pseudotsuga > Pseudotsuga menziesii. The sequence goes on along the minus strand of LPNX010829343.1, from coordinate 350,425 downwards.
ATAGCTGGTTGTGGTACAAGTTATTCTCAATATAAGTGTTCTTGTCCATGTTGATCTCTGCAATTGTATTTCTTGCATTATATTTACTTGATGGAATATGATGAACATGTTGGATGTGTTGAATTGATGAATTGTTCCTTTGAATAACTGCAATTATAGGAATCTATGTATGTTTCCTTCAGTGCATTGTTAAACTAAGTTGTAGGGTTAGAATGTCGGATTGATGTTGGACTAAATGGCCAAGTCTATTCAAAGGATTTGATTAGCAAGTTGAAATTTGAGCAAAAACGTTCTCCTGCAATGGATTATTCCATAGTCGAGATGTGGGATACGGAAGACACCCTTTGGCGGATTTGGACCTTTGCAAATCCCTTTCCAAAATTCTCTTTCCGAAACTTGCGGGATCGTGGTATAGTGATTTCCATATTTCCCAATCCCACAGCTCAAGTTTTCTGCGCCATTGATTCTTGCGAGATGATTCTTCATCGCCGATTCATGCGGGATGATTCTCCTCCACTACTCCTTGTGGGATGATTCTTTGCTGTTGATCTATTTGCAATGCAGGATGCAGGATGTGGGATGTGGGACATGAGATTAAAACTCTCATCACTTTACGACCCCACAACTCGGGCTTTCCACACCGTTGATTTTTGCGGGAAGATTTTGAGCCATTGATTTGATTTTAGATGTGGAAACCTTTGCAATCTTTGCATTCTGTTGCTATTTCTCTCCACCGTTCGATCTCCTTTGAGATCTTTGCTTGTAGATCGTCGGACTTATCAATGGAAGATGGGAGGGAGTGTAATAATGTTGGATATGTTGAGAAGTGGTTGTGACCATGCCCTATGTTTTGATGAACAGTAAAAGTTCTCGATGAAATTTTTAATTCCGCATGATAATGGGGTATGGGTACATGACATTGTGGTATCAGAGCTGCTAGTTGCAGCATTGGGCTTGGATGGGACAGAAAGAGATAAGAGTGTCCCTGGATACCAGCATTGTACTATGCCACAAAGTGGTATCTATAGAATGGTGCTAGCACTTCAACATGGTATCAATGCTACGAGTTGCAGCATTGGTCCCAAAAGGAACGAGTTGAACAGTTAACAGATCTATTGGTTATAGCATCGGGCCTAGATAGGACAGGTGACAGTGAGTAAATGGTTGTAATTTTGAATTACTGTGTATCTAACAAATGGTGTTTGATAACAGATTTTGCAAATTCATAGTGCATTTTGGAAAATCAGGTTGTTGGCTCTGCCATGAGAACGTATGACATATATGAGGCACGTGATTGCTATGAGCATGCGCAAGATGCTATGGGGGGAAACGTCCGAGCTAGAAATGATGATATAAATTATAATGGAAGGATATTTCAAGAGACATCATCAGACATTGTAGCCACCATGAGAAGCCTAATTAAATCTCAAGAAGAGCAACATCAGTTGAATGTTTCCATGTTGCAAAGTTTGACAGACATCCAACAGTGGATGAGCTCGGGGTGATGTCTAGAAAAACCAGAAGGTAGTAAGAGAAGTACCAAAATAAGAAGAAGGTCTTCTAGTAGATCTGTTGACTCAAAAGGATCCACTAAGGATTTTAGCTCTTCATCTCATGGGGAAAAGAGAAAGAGACGTTATAGAAACATCTCTTAGGGTGATTTTAAGAAGGAAAGGTCACCTATCTTCAATGGCAAGATAAAGAATGGTTAAGAAGATGAGGCTTGGATTCTTGGGATGAGGAAATATTTCCATGTCCAGGACTATTCTAGAAATATGAAGGAAAGAGTTTCCATCTTCAATCTAAATGGAAGGGCATCCATATGGTGGGAGAACTTAAGGAAAGTGAAAATATTAATGAAAGAAAAATTGTGTGGAAATAGTTCCAGCAGTATTTCAAGCAGAAATACCTCTCCGATAGGTACTATAATGACAAGATCAAATAATTTCATGAGATGAGTTTGGGATAGCAGACCATGGAAGAGTATGCAAACAAGTTCTTGGAGTTGTTGAGAAATTTCAGGTGCATCAAAGATGAGAAAGTGAACATCCATCATTTCCTAAGTGGATTTCCTCAGTCTTACAAAGATAGAATTGAGTTTTATGAGCCTAGAACTCTAGAAGAGGCAATAAGGAAAGCTAAGTATTGCTATGAGAAAAGAAAAGGAAAACCTAAATATCATATGACATGGAAGGACAAGAAGAATGAGAAGTTTAACCAATGGAAGAAAGGTTTTAAAGGCTTCTAACTTTAGGAACTAGCAGAAGCAACCATCCCAAGCTGAGAAGCAACCAGCTAGAGTGGTGGGAGAAAATTGAAGAGATCCACAACAGATCAGAGAACCACTCCATTGTTGGATATGTGGAGGAATTCAGGGCCCACATGTGCAGGAATTTTCCACTCGAGGATGAGAGTGGAAAGACATATTACAACATTCAAGAGGCAGAAATAGTGGGTCAAGTAGTGAGGGTCATCCCTAGGATTTACACAGCACTGGAGGACCGCCAGGAAGATCATCAGTCAACTATGGTTGAAGTTGTAGGTAAGATTGAAGAGCAATCTGTTTCTATTTTGGTTGACCCTGGTTCTACCCATAGTTACATTTCTCCTAGAGTAGTGTAGATTTGTTCTTTCAAGAAAGTGAGGCATAGCAAATCGTGGTTAGTTCAGCTAGCCATTGGAACGAAGAGAAAGGTTAGTGAAGTGGTAAAGGAATTTTGATTGGTGATGAATGGATGGGTTACTTGTGTAGATCTGAATGTTCTACCCCTTGGTTCCTTTGATGTTCTCATTGGAATGGATTGGTTAGAAGCTCACAGGGTAATGCTTGACTGTTACCATAAGACTTTTGAATTCCCGGATGAAGAAGGGAACCCGAGAGTTGTAAGAGGAATTCCAAAGGTAATTTATGTGAGGAAGATTTCCGCAATGCAGTTGAATAAATTTTGTAGGAATGGTTTCCAGTTATATGCATCTCATATTGTAGAGCAAGCGGAGAATGAAACTCCTAGTTTGGAGGAATTTCAGGCATTGAAGAAATTCAGGGATGTTTTTCTTGCTGACATTCCAGGTCTTCCTCCTAAGAGGGACATTGATTTCACAATTGAACTTGTGCCAAGAATAGCGCCAATGTCCAAGATACCCTACAGAATGAGTATGCCATAAATTTTAGGGCTGAAGATGCAGCTACAAAAGTTGTTGGAGAAAAAGTACATAAGGTTGATTGTCTCTTCTTGGGGAGCACCAGTTCTGTTTGTGAAGAAGAAATATGGTACACTCAGATTGTGCATTCATTATAGACAGTTGAACAAGGTTATTGTGAAAAATAAACATCCTTTGACTAGGATTGATGACCTCTTTGATCAAATGAGAGGAGCAAGGGTATTTTCCAAGATTGACTTGAGGTCTGGTTACCATCAGGAATGAATCAATGATGAAGACATTCATAAAACAACGTTCAGAAGAAGTTGTGGAGATTATGATTTTGTAGTGGTACCATTTGGTCTCACAAATGCACCAGCTACATTTATGTTCCTTATGAACAGTGTCTTCAGCAGGTATTTGGACAAGTTTGTTCTTGTTTTGCTTGATGACATTCTTGTTTACCCTAAGAATGAGGAATAGCATAAAGAGCATTTGAGATTGACATTACAATTGCTTAGGGATCATTGGTTGTATGCAAAGTTGAGCAAGTGTAACTTCTATAAATATAGAACTCAGTACTTGGGTCATATTATCGAAGAAGAGGGTATATTTGTGGACCCTAACAAGATGGAAGCCATAATGAATTGTCCTAATCCAAGAAATGTGACAGATGTAAGATATTTTATGGGACTTGCAGGATACTGCAAGATATTCATTGAAGGATTCTCCAAATTTTTACATGCCTTTACTTCTTTGCAAAAGAAGGGAATAAAGTTTCAAGGGACAGTGAGGTGTGTTATCACTCCATGAAACTTCTCTAGGTTGCAGCTCGAGGATGCCTGGTAACTTAAATGTTTTTATGGATTTTCTAACTGGATCAAGTCATATGACCCATAGGACCTCACACTCTCAAGACATGCACAAAATTCAATCAAATATAAGGATTCTAACCACCACTGTTCAGAGGTTGGATAATAGGGTGAAAAGATGGAGAACTTACTATGCTTGCAGATTCATACATAAAACAATTACATATAAATGGCTAATCATAACAAGGAAAATTACTTTCCATTCAACTCATCAACATACATATAGGATGACAACTATCAGACATTGAACAACATGAACAAAACTGAATCAGACATTCAGGCACAAGCACATAATAGAAAAGATATGTGAGCTGAACATATGATAGGAAAAGAGCTTATATTAGGTCATGAATAATATGAGAATCTTGATGATAACAATGGTCTACAGATACCCGAAGTTGAACCCTTGCTTAAACATAATTCTTAGGCTTTATAGCCTTTACAAAAATATTCAAATCCTGAAAATTTGGATCTGTTTTACTAAAAGTAGATAAAATAAATGTTTTTTGCAAAATTAGGTCAGAAATCCTAATTTAACTACTAGTCTATCTAACTCTACCACTTGTTCATTCATTGAACTCTTTGATGACTGCAGTGAGTATTGAACTAGAGTTGTATCCTATCCTCTGATAGATAATCCACTATTGGTAAAAGGAAGGTAGGTTTTGTGACCCATTTCTCCTTGATTGTATTCTCAAAACTGGAACAGACCTCCTCCAATGGTGTTTTTAAGCAACTCTCAGCTTCATAATTCATCCATGATCTAGTTGTATCTCAAAAAATTGGTTATGTGTGTCAAATCACCTTTCTGTGGCTATTTATTCTTTCGGTGGTTAAGGAAGCAAAATCCTGTGTCTGTTAGCTGCCGATAGCTTTGCTTTAGGTGGCTAATGAACTGCTTCTGCACCTGCCTAAGCCACCGAAAGCTCTGTTTTTTGCAAAATTGTAATTAACCTCCTTTTAGATTTGTTGTTGTTCTCCTGGCACTTCTTCATCCTGCATAAGGTTTGGAAAATCAGCAATATCATGGGCTACCTCTGGATTTTGAGGGCTAATAACTGCCTCTGCTAGGGTTTCCAGCGCAATGTGTTTTCTAGGGTTTGGGTTGGAATATTGCCTTCTTTTTTTAGAGGTTTTTGGTGTTGTCCCTTTCATGTCTCTGTAGCCTTCCTAGGGTTTGGATTGGTAGTAGTATCATGGGATGCTTCTAAACGAAAGATTCTTATTGCCACTTCTACTAGGGCTTCCAACTTCTTGTTCTTCTTGATCTTTAGAGTTTGGCTAGAAAGTCTGATAAACCCAGTAGTGAGATGGCTTGACTATGTATAGTTTGATAAACCCATCTGTTGGATTGATTGGTCCTTAAGGTGAATGATTGACTTGGCTATGATCATTCTATGAAATCCAACTATGAGATGGCTTGGCTAAGGGCCCTATGAAACCCATATGTTAGTTTTATTGCAGCCTGATAAAACCACTTGTGCTGGCTTGCCTGAGTTTTATTGCACCCTTGGCTATGTATGAGTCTGCTATTGTTCCTTTATTCCTTGAGGAACTCATGCCCAGCTCAAGGGTGGAAGTGTTGCTGAGAGATTGGTGAGTGCACTGGCCTATGGTTGGGTGGATTGTTGCAGCAACATAGCTGGTTACAGTACAAGTTATTCTCAAGATAAGTGTTCTTGTCCATGTTGATCTCTGCAATTGTATTTCTTGCATTATATTTGCTTGATGGAATATGGTGAACATGTTGGATATGTTGAATAGATGAATTGTTCCTTTGAATAAATGCAATTATAGGCATCTATGTATGTTTCCTTTAATGCATTGTTAAACTAAGTTGCAGGGTTAGAATGTTAGATTGATGTTGGCCTGAATGGCCAAGTCTATTGAAAGGATTTGATTAGCAGGTCGAAATTCAAGCAGAAACATTCTCCCACAATGGTTTATTCTGCAGTCGGGATGTGGGATATGAAAGACAGCCTATGGCGGATTTGGATCTCCATGAATCCCTTTCCTAATTTCTCTTTCTACAACTTGCGAGATGCAGGATGTGGGATCGTGGTATAGTGGTTTCCATATTTCCCAATCCCACAGCTCAAGTTTTCTGCATCGTTGATTCTTGCAGGATGATTCTCCATCGCTGATTCATGCGGGATGATTCTCCTCCACCACTCCTTGTGAGATGATTCTTCACCGCTGATCTGTTTGCAATGTGGGATGTGGGATGTGGGATGCAGGACGTGAGATTGCAACTCTCATAATTTTCTGACCCCGCAACTCAGGATTTTTGTAGGAATATTCTGAGCCGTTGATTTGATTTTGGATTCAGAACCCTTGTGATCTTTGGATTCCATTGTTATTTCTCTCCATGGTCCGATCTCCTATGAGACCTTTCCTTACAGATCAACAAAATTATCAATGGAAAACAGGAGGGAGTGTGATAGTGTTGGATATGTCAAGAAGTGGTTGCAGCCATGCCCCATGTTTCAAAGAACAGTAAAGGTTCTCAATGGAATTTTTAATTCTGCATGATAATGGGGTATGGGTACATGACATTGTGGTATCAAAGCTACTGGTTGTAGCATTGGGCCTGGATGGGACAGAAAGAGATAAGAGTATCCTTGGATACTAGCATTGTAGTATGCCACAGAGTGGTATCTACATAATGGTGCCAACACTTCAACATGCTATCAGCGTTGCGGGTTGTAGTGTCGGGCCCGAAACAACCGGGTTGAACAATTAACAGAGCTATTGGTTACAGCATCGGGCCTAGATAGGCCATGTAACAATAAGTAAATAGTTGTAATTTTGAATTACTGTGTATCTAACAAATGGTGTTTTATAACATATTTTGTAGAGTCATAGTGCAATTTGGAAATGATAATATAGAATCTAACGGAAGGATATTTCAAGAGTTTCCACCCGACATTGCAGCCACCATGAGAAGCTTGATTAAATCTCAAGAAGAGTAGCATCAGTTGAATGTTTCAATGTTGCAAAGTTTGACATACATCCAATGGTGGATGAGCTCAGGGTGATGTCCAACAAAACCAGAAGGTAGTAAGACCAGTACCAAAAGAAGAAGAAGATCTTCCAGTAGATCTGTTGACTCAGAAGGATCCATTGAGGATTTCAACTTTTCATCTCACAAGGAAAAGAGAAAGATACGTTATAAAAACATCTCTTGGGATGAGTTTAAGAAGCCAAGGCCTCCTATACACAATGGCGAGATAAAGAACGGTCAAGAAGTTGAGGCTTGGCTTCTTCGGTTGAGGAAATATTTCCATGTCTAGGACTATTCTAGAAATATGAAGGCAAGTGTTTGCATCTTCAATTTGAATGGAAGGGCATCCATATGGTGGGAGCACTTCAGGAAAGTGAAAATATTAATGAAAGGAAAATTGTGTGGAAACAGTTCGAGAAGTATTTCAAGCAAAAATACCTCTCTGACAGGTACTATGATTACAAGATCAAAGAATTTTGTGACCTGAGTTTGGGACAGTAGACCATGGAAGAGTATGCAAACAAGTTCTTATAGCTATTGAGATATTTCAGGTATATCAAGGATGAGAAAGTAAACATCCATCATTTCCTCAATGGATTTCCTCAGTATTACAAAGACAAAATTGAGTTTTATGAGCCTAGAACTCTATAAGAGGCAATAAGGAAAGCTAAGTATTGCTATGAGAAAAGAAAAGGAAAACCTGACTATCATATGATATGGAAGGACAAGAAGAATGAGAAGTCTAACCAATGGAAGAAAGGTTTTAAACCTTCTAACTTCAGGAACCAGCAGAAGCAACCATCCCAAGCTAAGAAGCAGCAAGCTAGAGTGGTGGGAGAAAATCCAAGAGATCCAAAATAGATCAGAGAACCACTCCAATGTTGCAGATGTGGAGGAACCCAAGGCCCACATGTGCAGAAATTGTCCACTCAAGAATGAGAGTGGAAGGATAGCTTACAACATTCAAGAGGCAGAAACAGTGGATCAAGTAGCCAGGGCCATCCCTAGGATTTACGCAATGCTCAAGGACCGCCAAGAAGATCATCAGTCAACTATGGTTGAAGTTGCAGGTAATATTGATGAGCAATTTGTTTCTATTTTGGTTGACCCTGGTTCTACCCACAGTTACATTGCTCCTAGAGTAGTGTAGATGTTTTCTTTCAAGAAAGTGAGGCATAGAAAATCGTGGTTAGTTCAGCTAGCCACTGGAACAAAGAGAAAGGTTAGTGAAGTGGTAAAGGAATTTCGATTGGTGATGAATTGATGGGTTACTTGTCTAAATATGAATGTTCTACCCCTTGGTTCCTATGATGTTCTCATTGGAATGTATTGGTTAGAAGCTCATAGGATAAAGCTTGACTGTTACCATAAGACTTTTGAATGCATGGATGAAGAATGGAACCCAAGAGTTGTAAGAGGGATTCCAAAGGTAATTTATGTGAGGCATATTTCATTAATGTAGTTGAAGAAATTTTGTAGGAAGGGTTTCCAGTTGTATGTAGCTCATATTGTGGAGGAAGCAGAGAATGAAACTCCTAGGTTGGAGGAATTTCAGGCATTGAAGGAATTTGAGGATGTTTTTCCTGATGAGATTCCAGGGCTTCTTTCAAAGAGGGACATAGATTTCACAATTGAACTTGTACCAGGAGCAGCACTAGTGTCCAAGACACCCTACAGAATGAGTACGCCGTAAATGTTAGAGATGAAGATGTAGCTACAAAAGTTGTTGGAGAAAAACTATATCAGGTTGAGTGTGTCTTCTTGGGGAGCACGAGTTCTGTTTGTGAAGAAGAAAGATGGTACACTCAGATTGTGCATTGATTACAGATATTTGAACAAGGTTACTATGAAAAATAAACATCCTTTTCCTAGGATTGATAACCTCTTTGATCAAATGAGAGGAGCAAGGGTATTTTCAAAGATTGAATTGAGGTCGGGTTACCATCAGGAAAGAATAAATGGTGAAGACATTCATAAAACAGCCTTCAGAACAAGTTATGGACATTATGAGTTTGTAGTGGTACCATTTGGTCTCATAAATGCACCAGCTACATTTATGTTCCTTATGAACAGTGTATTCAACTAGTATTTGGAGACAGGTAGTGTTTGTGACCCATTTTTCCTTGATTGTATTCTCAAAATTGGAACAGATCTCCTCCAATGGTGTTTTTCAGCAACTTTAAGCTTCATACTTCATCCCTAATCTAGTTGTATCTGCCAAAACTGGTTCTATGTGTCAAAATAGCTTTATATGCCTCTTTTTTCTTTCAGTGGTTAAGGAAGCAGAATCTTGGGTCTGTTAGCTGTCGAAAGCTCTACTTTTGGTGGCTAATGAAATGCGTTTGCACCCGCCTAATCCACCAAAAGATCTGTTTTTTGCAAAATTGTAATCAAACTCCTTTTAGATTTGCTTCGGATCTCCTAGGACTTCTTCATCCTACATAAGGTTTGGAAAATCAACAATATCATGGGCTACCTCTAGATTCCGAAGGTTAATAATGACCTCTGCTAGGCTTTCCAGTGCAAGGTGTTTTCTAGGGTTTGGGTTGGAAAATTGCCTTGATTTTTTTAGAAGTTTTGGTGTTTTCCCTTTGATGTATCTGTATACTTTGTAGGGTTTGTCTTGGTATCAGTCTCATAGGCTGATTCTGGGCCAAAGATGCTTATTGCCACTTCTACTAGGGTTTCCAGCTTCCTGTCCTTCTTGATCTTCAGAGTCTGAGTAAAGTAGGTTGAATATGTTTATTTATGTTGCTGAAAATTCTTCTAAATCTGTATAAAATCTTCATATACTGATAGATGAGGTCGAAAATGCCACCTGGAGGACTGACAGGTCATTTTTGCCCTAAAAATTTGGCTAAACTCTTGAACACTGGGGCTGAGAGATGCATTTTTCCTATAAATATGTGACACCTGTTTATAAACTAAAAGAGGTTTTTGTATATGGATTTGTTTCAAGAAAAACCCTCTCTCCATTTTTTGAAATTCATTTTTATTTTCCTGATATATGTATTTCAAAAACATGTGTAAAACAGGTAAATTCTGAGATCCAAAAATAAGTCTCATAGATGGATTCGGTTCTCCCAATATACAATACCTGTAGGAAAATAGAGATAGGTTATTGTTCTATGACATGTTAGGAAAAAAACCCTCTGAGCGTTTTTCAAAATGATTCTCCAATCGCTCAAAATTGTTATTTTAAAAAAATTACTTTTGCAATAAAACACCAATTTCAGTGGCTAAGAGAATCTAGGTTTTAAATCACTAGCTATCAAAAGTTGGGATTTCGGTGGCTAATGAACCATTGGTCCATTTTCCTAAGCCACCAAAATATTCCCTTTCATAATTTATCCAAAAACTTATTTGATGAGCTTTCAGAGGTTAATCTCTTTTTGGACCCCTTGCTAAGCCGCCGAAACCAAGGGCTTTCGGTGGCTAATTAACTATTGGTAAGTTAGCCTAAGCCATCGAAAGTCCATTTTTTCCATTTTTTTATAAAAAAGAGATCAACAGGATTTTGGTGGTTAACATGGTCTTGAACCGAAACTGTTATCTACCAAAAGTCAGTCCTTTCGGTGGCTAATGAACTGTTGGAAAGTTCACTTAAGCCACCGAAAGCTAAAACTTTCATTTTTCTTGAAAAACCGCACACCAAACATTCCAATTTGGTTAATCATCCAAACATCTTTCCCACTATGCCCTGAAATCTTCATCATTATGCAAAAATTAATTGTCTGAGTGGACCTATTGAAAATAAATTTATTTTAGGAGATAACATCTAGCTCCTACTCTGGGATGGGAGCCTACCTGTGAGGTCCCAAGAATCCCAGACCAAATGCCTTTACTGAAAAAATAAGAATTTATAGCTATATACTAGTGTTCCTATTGGGCATGGAGTCATTTTTCCCTTATAAATGATCCCTTGCAACTTGCCTGTATCTCGCTTTGGTTATTCATGAAAACAACTAAAAATGACCTAGTTGCTCATATTAAGACCTTATTTTCCTACCTATTCCTACTCCTAATTCTAATCAGTAGAGTCTTCTTATCAAGTGACATCATGCTTCCAATGAAGCCATGTCAGAAGCTGATCCATTGAACTTATCCTTGATCTTGACCCAAAAAATAAATGAAACCCTAGCATGCAGCAATGTAGTTTCAAAGGGTGACGGAACCAGCTATCATCTGACAAAAATACTTTGATATATATGCTTCTTATAAGTTCCAGATAGTTAGCAATAGGGTCATAAAATCCAATAGGAAATACCTTTTTATGTTGCTGATATTTTCCTTCATTGATGTCAATGTTGAATGTGGACTGCTTAACCTTTGTCGGATCCAAATGCAACCTCAACAGGTGATCTGAACCTTCTTGTTCTCTTATGATTAGATCTTGATCATCAATAATTAAAATTTCCTTTTGAGAATAGTGCTCACAATAGGATGATAAAATAGGGTTTACATCATATGAATAAAGATCAATTGAAAACATATAATTGCCTATACAATCATCAGTTATCATAGGCTCATTCTAGTTTGCAAACTGATCATAAAATCGATATTCATACCTATCTTGGGAGTACTTTGCAATCACTGAAAAATATGATTCTAATTTTGAAATGAGCTCACATGCTTCCTGCTGTTCCAAATCTGCTTCAGACTCATAACCTTCCTGTTCAAAATCTGAATCATACTGATATTTATCTGGCTCAGGTAGATGATGGTTTTCAAAATCAAGCTGCTTTGGGATTCTCCTTGAAGCCCAAATTTTTTCCTCCATCTCTAAAGCATATTCAAACAGAATGCTTAATGATGAATATTTCCTTTCCAACAAAAGAAGGGAAAGTTTTGAATGTAGTCCCATTGCATAATATATCATGGCAGTTGTCTCTATGGGTTGGATCTCCAAAGGCATATCATGATAAGTGTTATAGAATCTTCAATTGAAGATAGGAAAAGTTTCATCTTCCTCTCTCTTCAAAGCATAGAAATCAGCGAGATACAAATCAAGAGATTTGTTCTCACCCCAATGCTTCAAAAAGGCATTAGTGAATTCTATCCAAGAGCCAATGAAGTCAGCTCTTAAACTTTTGAACCATATAGCAGAATCTCTAATCAATGATTTAGAGAAAAATCTCATGATTACATCCTCATGAACAATCTAAAAATGGTCAATAAAATATTCAAAAGATTCCAAGTTCCTTTTAGATGAAGCTTGATTCTCTCTAGAAAACCAAGGGAGATATTCATAACAGTAAAGAGGATAAGGATGTAGATGAGAGGGTAGTTTTAATGGCTTAAACTTATTCATCCTGATTTTGATTTGAAAGGATGTGGGCTGATCATGAGGGATAACAATTTGCTGACAATGTTCAAAGGTTATGGCAACGAGTGCTGAGCTTTGCATAGGTTTTGAATCAATTTTGGTTTATTCAAGGTTACATGGCTGATTATATTTAGAAGGAAATTGAATACATAGGTCATTTTTATAAATGAGCTATAGCACAAATACTGATTCAACTTCTACAATATAAGCAGGCTGCAAATTTTCTTCTAAATATGGATTTATAAAAGATTGTTGATAATCTTCAGAATATATAAAATAGTGGAGAATTATTTTAACATGTGAAGGGAAAAGTATAAAGGAGCTGCTAAAAAATAACAACAGTTCATAAAGTAAACTAATGAGCTGGTACCTGGATTTTGAATTCATCCTCTTCATCTTCTATCAACTGGGTCTTCCCCAGTGGAGGCTTATTAAATTTGGATGTATCAGGAAAATAGAAGTCTTTGTAAATCTTCCCTAGAAGCAGGGCTAGGTTTTCTTCTCCCTCTACAAACAATTATTGAAGAATAGACTCTACTCTTAAGATACCTGATCTAGATGTCCTTGCTGCTCTGGAAGTTTGACTTTGTAGAGCTCTTCCTCTCCTAATGATCTTCTCTGGGTCTGCAATAGGTGTTGTTGGTGGCCTCTCTTGATTTTCTCTGGTATGAGCCCTTCTCAGAACCACAATTCTTCAATGGAGTCACCAGGGATGAGATATTCACAAGAAGTAGTGCTTGAAGATCCCTCAACCCTAAAATATTCTGATGTAGCTCCCTTTGCAGCTTTGGAGGTCTACCTTAGTGAAGCCCTAGCTCTTCTTATAATCTCTTCTGGATCTGAAACAGGTGTTACTGGTGGCCCTTTAGGGTTTTCTATGGTACTTGGTCTTCTTGAAGCCACCTTATTCCAATGGAGTCGCTAGATATATGATTACAAGCAAAATAGTTTCCAGAATTTGTCTATCATCAAAGTAGGATCTATGTTGTCTCCAAGGGAAGCTGAGCTTCAATCTCCTCTCCCCAGAAACGGTGCCAATTTGTTAGCACTACAAGAAACTCCTCTAGGTTGCAACTCGAGGATGTCTGGTAACTTAAAATTTTTATGGTTTTTCTAACTAGATCAAGTCAGATAACCCATAGGATCTCACACTCTCAAGACATGCACAAAACTTAATAAAACATAAGGCTTCTAACTACCACTATTCAGAGGTTGGATAATAGGATGAAAAGATGGAGAACTTACTATGCTGGCAGATTCATACATAAAACAATTACATATAAATGGATAATCATAACAAGGGAAAGTACTTGCCATTCAACTCATCAACATACAGATAGGATGACAGCTATCAAACATTGAATAACATGAATAAAACTGAATCAGACATTCAGGCACAAGCATATAATAGAAAAGATATGGAAGCTGAACATATGATAGCAAAAGAGCTTATATTAGGTCATGAATAATATGAGAAGCTTGATAATAATAATGGTCTACAGATCCCCAAAGTTGAACCCTTTCTTAAACATAAGTCTTAGGCTTTATAGCCTTTACAAAAATATTCAGATCCTGAAAAGTTGGATCTGTTTTACTAAAAATAGATAAAATAAATGTTTTTTACGAAATTAGGTCAGAAACCCTAATTTAACTACTAATCTATCTAACTCTACCACTTGTTCATTCATTGAACTATTTGATGACTACAGTGAGTACTGAAGTAGAGTTGTATTATGTCCTATGATAGATAAGCCACTATTGGTAAATGACAGGTAGGGTTTATGACCCCTTTCTCCTTGATTATATTCTCAAAACTGGAACAGACCTCCTCCAATGGTGTTTTTCAGCAATTTTCAGCTTCATAATTCATCCCTTATCTAGTTGTATCTACCAAAACTGGTTATGTGTGTCAAAACACCTTTCTCCACCTCTTTTTTCTTTCAGTGGTTAAGGAAGTAGAATCCTAGTTATGTTAGCTACCGAAAGCTCTGCTTTCGGTCACTAATGAACTGCTTCTGCGCCCACCTAAGCCACCAAAAGCTTTGTTTTTTGCAAAATTGTAATCAACCTCCTTTCATATTTTCTACTAATCTCCTGGCACTTCTTTAGGATACATAAGGTTTGGAAAACCATCAATATCATGGGCTTCCTTTGGATTCTGAAAGCTAATAGCTGCCTCTATTAGGGTTTCCAATGCAAGGTGTTTTCTAGGGTTTGGGTTGGAATATTGCCTTGATTTTTTTTGAGGTTTTGGTGCTGTCCCTTTGATTTCTCTGTATCCTTCCTAGGGTTTGGATTGGTAACAGTCTCATAGGTTGCTTCTGGTCCAAAGATGATTATTTCCACTTTTATTAGGGTTTCCAGCTTCCTGTTCTTCTTGATCTTCAGAGTCTGAGTAAGGTAGGTTGAGTATGTTTCTGTATGGTGCTGAAAATTCTTCGACATCTACATCAAATATTCATGGACTAATAGATGAGGTCGAAAATTCCACCTAGAGGACTAACAAGTCATTTTTTCCCTAAAAATTTGGCTAAACTGCTGAAAACTAGGGCTCAGAGATGCATTTATTTCTCCAAATATGTGACACCTATGTATAAAATAAAAGAGGTTTTTGTATATCAGTTTGTTTTGATAAAAAAACATTTCTTAATGTTTTGAAATTCATTTTCATTTTCTCGATATCTATATTTCAAAAACATGTGTAAACAGGGAAATTCTGAGATCCAAAAATTAGGACTCAGATATTGATTCGATTCTCCCAATATACAATACTAGTAGGAAAACTGAGATAGGTTATTGTTATTGGACATGTTAGAAACAAAAACATTTGAGAGTTTTGAAAAATTATTCTTCAGTCACTCAGAATAGTTATTTTAAAAAATTCCTTTTTGCAGTAAAACACCAAGTTCGTTGGCTAAGAGAATCTAGGTTTTAATTTGCTAGCTGCCGAAAGCTGGGATTTCAATGGATAATGAACCATTGGTCCGTTATCATAATCCACTGAAATATTCCCTTTCATAATTTATCCAAAAACAAAGTTGATGAGCTTTCGGTGGTTAATATCTTTTTGTACCCCTTGCTAAGCCACCGAAACCAAGGGATTTCGGTGGCTAATGAACTATTGGTAAGTTCTCCTAAGCCACCGAAAGTCCTTTGTTTCCAATTTTTTATAAAAAAGAGATCAACAGGATTTTGGTGGTTAACGTGGTTCTGAGCTGAAACTGTTATTTGCCGAAAGTCAGGCCTTTCAGTGGCTGATGAACTATTGGAAAGTTTGCCTAAGTGACCGAAAACTAAAACTTTCATTTTTCTTGAAAAACCGCACACCAAACATTCCAATTTGGTTAATCATCTAAACATATTTCCCACTATGCCTTGAAATATTCATCATTATGAAAAAATTAATTGTCTAAGTGGACCCATTGAAAATAAATTTATTTTAGGAGATAACAAGATGTGAGGAAAACTGTCAGGAATTGAAGAATCTTCTCACAAGTGCACTAGATTTGAAAGTTATAGACCCAGAAAAGGATTTTGTGGTGTGTACTAATGCATGCGGTCAAGGTATTGAGGAGTCCTTATGCAATACAACCACATGATATGCTTTGAGTCAAGAAAGTTGAAGGAACATGAGAATAACTATGCCACTCATGATTTTGAACTTGCAGCCATAGTACATGCTATTAAGATGTGGAGGCATTACTTGATGGGCAGAATATTTGAGCTAAGGACAGACCATTGTGGTCTGAAGTATTTGTTTGATCAGCCTACTCTGAATGCTAGGAAAGTTAGATGGCTGGAGTTTTTATGTTAGTTTTATTTTGAGATCAAGAACATAAAGGAGAAAGAGAATAAGGTAGTTGATGTGCTCAGTAGGAAGGTGCAGGAAATGCATGTGGCATCCGTTAGTGTTTTCCAATCAGAGTTGAGGAAGCATATTGTTAATCATGTTTCTGAATATGAATTGTATGTGCAGTTCAAGGACAAGTTGCAGCAGCAAAGCCTTGAGAAAAGGTATGAGGGATATAAATTGGAAGAATATGGACTTCTTACTTATTATATTCCAAATGTAGAAGATTTGAGGAGAATGGTTATGGATGAGATCCATCAAGCTCCATATTCTGGTCATCCAAGATATCAGAAAACAATTTCTATAGCAAGAGAGCAGTACTTTTGGCCGGGAATGAAAAAGGACATGGCTGAATATATTTTAAGGTGTATGAAATGTCAGTAGGTGAAGGTTGATCATCAACAACCAGTACGTTTGTTACATCCTTTTACAGTTTCAAAATGGAAATGGGAAGTTATTTCCATGGATTTCATTACAAGACTTCCAATGACTTGGAGACAACATGATTCCATCATGGTTGTGGTGGACAAGTTGACAAAGGAAACACATTTTATACGGGTTAAGTCTATGCATAAGACTGATGACATTGCAAAGATATTCATGAAGGTGATTTTCAAATTGCATGGATTTCCAAAGGAAATATTCTCTGACAGAGATGTCAAGTTCACTTCCAATTTCTGGAAGGGATAGTTTGTATATTTGGGTACAAAACTAAACTTCAACACTGCGTACCATCCTCAAATTGATGGGCATATAGAGAGAGTTAACCAAGTACTTGAAGTCATGCTTCGCATGTATGTGATGGACAAACCAACCAAGTGGGAAGATTATTTACACTTAATAGAGTTTTATTATAAAAATGGACAACAAGCATCCTTAGGGATGAGTCCATATGAAGATTTGTGTGGCAGGAGGTGTAGGACACCAATGTGTTATCTCCAAAAATAAATTTATTTTGAAAGTAGGAAGAATATTCTTGTGTAATGAAAGATATGAGTATCACTGACAATTTGAAAGCCTTTGTTTTTTATTTGAATGAAAATTTTACAAGTTATAGCTTTCGGTGGCTTAGGCGAAAACTATTATAGCTCATTAGCCATTGAAAAGCTATGTTTCGGTGACTAAACAGTTGAACGTGGGCCAAAGGTGAACCACTGAAAGCGTTCTAAGAAAGCAGAGTCAAAGTAACACTTTTGGTGGCTTAGGCAAGACTACAAAAAACTCATTGACCACTGAAAAGGGGCACTTTCGACAGACTAGAGAGAGGAATAAAAAAGGTTTTAACCGCTGAAAGCAAGTGGCGAGCAGCATTGGGAAAAGTACATTCGATGGCTTAGGCGAGTCTCAGAACATCTCATTAGCCACCAAAAAAGGTCTCTTTTGGTAGATTAGATAAGGGTGCAACATATATGCTAACCACCGAAACATGGAAGATAAACATCGGGTGAAAAACCCTTTCGACGGTTTAGGCGAAAGCTAGGGCATTTTATTAACCACTGAAAGAACAGGTTTTCGAGAGTTAAAAAAGGTTTTATGATGAGGTCATTGTCTACCGAAAGAAGAAATTCACCACGGTGATGGGGTAAAGGTTCTAGTGGCTTAAGAAAGAAAGACAATGTTTCGTTAGCTGCCAAAAGCCAGCTTTTTGGTGGCTAGCTGACAAAATCATGGAGGATCTTAACCACTGAAAGGGAAAAATAAGGAAACGGTTAGGAATTGTCACATATGACCCTGTCAGTAAGATAAAATATCATTTGAGAGCATGATTACCCACCGAAAAGATCTGGAGCTATATG
The DNA here is from genome assembly GCA_001517045.1 of Pseudotsuga menziesii. Taxonomy (NCBI): domain Eukaryota; kingdom Viridiplantae; phylum Streptophyta; class Pinopsida; order Pinales; family Pinaceae; genus Pseudotsuga; species Pseudotsuga menziesii. The sequence goes on along the minus strand of LPNX010829343.1, from coordinate 332,436 downwards.
ACTGCATGGGAAATGAGTGAAAAGGGTCATTAAGCAAATGGTAAAAGACTAATATGACTAGAAACCTTCAGTTCTCCTCCACCTATCCAACGAATCATCAAATAGCCACCAAATGCTCTGGATAAAGTAGGTTACGGTTATGTGGGAAAAGATATCTAAAGGATCGAGCTGCTGCCATCATTTTTGTGACCTCAACCACCATAAATGATAGAAAACCCTCATAATCAGTGCCATGGGACTCCATCATATTTCATTTTTGAAATTAGCTTTTTATCACCAGAAAAACTAGCTCTCAAAGAGTAGTCTGCTAAATCACACTGTATACAAAGTATGAAAACTGTTTTGTAGGTACCCAGGAGGTACACCCATCAGGATGAAGAAGAGTGGACCAACTCTCAGGTAGGATCTAGGTGATATCAGTTATTTAGAGGCACATCCAGAGGTCTACAGACATTTCCAAGAGGTGGAATGTTACAAATTATGTGAAAAAATACAAGGCTTCCATTATCAAGTGACTGAATCTTTTTCCCTGTCCTTTGATGGTTCAAAAGCAGTCATAGGAAAAGGGGAGTTTCTCATAGATGAAGCAATCACAGAGGTGACAGAACTCCCTTCCACAGGAGAGAAATGGTTCAAGACGACTTTACCAAAAGAGGTGGAATTTAGGTCTTACCTTAAGCTTGAACATAGAGGAATAATATGGAAGAAGAGTGTGCCATCATCACAGCTGGAAGAGAGTTGGAAACAGCTGTTGAACGCCATTTTGGTCTACTTAACCTCATCAATCATTTCAATCTAATAATAAAGCAATGATCTACCATTTCAAACTCATCAATCATTACACAGGTAAAAGCCCTCTCAATCTGCCCTTTTATTTACATAGGATTTTATGGAACATGGCACATCAAGTAAAATCCCAGCCATCCAAGATTGCTGGTAGACTGGCCCACCATGGTCTTATCCAGCTATTGGTCCAGGAGCTGTTGAAGAGAAGAAATGTGGCTTGGCCTTATTTTCTATTCTTGAATGGCTTTGAGATAGGCCTTCAGCCAGAGGAGAAAGGGAAGTCTCCTGCCAAGAAATACAACACCCTAAGGAGTGGGAGAAGAAGGAGGAGGCCCATTTCCCCGGTAGAAGAAACAAAACAACCTCCCTCCTCTTCCAAGACCAAGAAGGCAAAGAGGAATTTGGACTTCAGTGAGAAAGGTCAGGAGGAAGAAGCACACCATGAAAATGTCTTAAATCTTCCCTATTCATATTTTGAGTAAGAACAAGAAGAGGATGTAGCCATAGCTCTGCAAATTGTACCAGTATATGAAGCATTGCCATCCCCCACACCACAGGAGAAAGAAGAATTAGCAAAAAGGGCTTCCTCTAGCAGGCTTTGAATTCAAAAGATCAATCTTGTATTAAGGTAGGTTTATAAAATGGAGGTATTGGAAAGAGAACTAAAGAGAAACAATGCAACCTTGACCAGCAGAAACAAGTTACTGCACAAGTCCTACCTGGAGCAAAGAGAAAGATACATCTTCTTAAAAAGGCTGAACAAAAGATACCTAAGGTACAATACCAGGTTATACAGGATGGTGAGGCTCCAAAGGCTGCATCTCAAGGAAGCCAAAAGAAAACCCTAGTAGCCACCTCACCTTATCAACCCTAGATGAAGCAGCCATTAGTCTCTAGCCTCCTGAAGCTAGCCAAGGTGTTGTTAGCACCCCTAGCACCAAGCCTGCAGAAGAGGAAAGCTGAGCCAATAGGCCTGAAAATACATTTTTGATGAAAACCTAATAATTTTGGTAAAACAGGGCTTTCAGTGGCTTAGGCAGATGATGGAACGGTCCATTAGCCACCGAAGGCACCACTTTCAGCAGCTAACAGGTCCAATAGACTAGCCGCTTAACCACCAAAAGCGGACAAAGGATTAAAATCATGTTTTTGGCAGACATAACCTGTTTTGGGTGACTACAGATGGTTCAAGGATGTGATCTGAAGAGAAAGGGAACTGAGGGACGCATCAGAAAAGGTCTGTGTGAGATCCACTATGACATAACCATGCCAAAGGACACCAACCCTAGCTATCAAAGAGAAATCAATGGTCTAACTATCAGAGGACCAGCAATAGTGATCACCAGCATTGCTTCAGTTATTTAATATTCAGTCAATGAACTAAATCTTCATTGTAGTTAGACAAGTAGTTAGGTAGGGTTTCAAACCCTAATTTGCAAAAACTGTTACTTTGTTTAATTTTGTGAAAACAGATCCAAGTTTTTAGGATCTGTATATTTTGTAAAAGGCTATAAAGCCTAAGACTATTTTGATAAAAAAATGGTTCGACTTTGGGGATTTATAAGCCTATACTATTGTCAGCTTCTCATCTTGTTCATTCTGGAATATAAGCTCTTTTGTTATGATTTGTTCAACCATCATCTTTGTCTTTACTGTACTTATTCCTCAATGAGTATTTAGGTTATTTTCAAGTTGATTAGTAACTAATAGTTGTCATCCTATTGGTTTGTTAATTTGATTTGATTTATAAGTACCACCCTTATCAGGATTTATCTATTTATATGCATCTATTTTGTATGTAAGTCTTCCAGCTTGATGAGTTCTCCATCCCTGCACCTTATTGTCAAATTACTGAACAAGTTGTAACTAAAAGCCTTGTAATTGAGTGAGCTTCATGCATGTCTTGAGAGTGGAAGGTTATATAGGTCACCTGACTTGATCCATATCAGAAAACCCTAAAAACATTGTAAGTTACAAGGAATCCTCGAGCTATGACCTAGAGGAGTTTCCTGGAGTGATAACATGGTGACTTGGGGTAATCCAGTGAATAGAGTTGTGATTGGTCCAGAATTGCTCAAGGAGATGGAGTAGGAGGTTGTAAAGATCATGCAGAATATTAAAGCAACCGAGGATAGAAAGAAAAGATAAGTTGATAAGAATAGGGTGAACAAAGAGCTCGATGTTGGGGACCATGTTTACCTCAGAGTGAGGGAAAAGAAGAGTTCCCTGAATCTTGGAAGTTGTACCAAGTTGTCACCTAGATATTGTGGGTTGTTTGAAGTGTTGGAAAGAATAGGTCCAGTTGCATATAGACTTGCATTGCCTGTTAGCACTAGGGATCATAATGTTTTTCATGTTTCTTTGCTTAAGAAACATATACATGACCCTAACCATGTGATAAATTGGGATGCGATTCAGTGGAACCCAAGGGAGAGTTTCGAATTGAGCCAATGTGCATCCTCGATGGGAAGATCACCATGTTTTGGAGCTGAGCAATAAGAATGGTGAAGTTGCAGTGGGATCACTACGGTCCTGAAGAGGCTACATGGGATATGGAGGATGCCATGCAATTGGCACATCCGTTTTTTTTTTAATATGCAGATCACTGAGGGTGGTACCAGTGTAGCATTTTGTTCAATTTTGTGAAGCACTGAGGCCAGTGCTATTGAACGGTGAGGGGAATGTAACACCATGGTTTTGACCCCATTGAATTAATGTATATGGTGTAAATATTATATGGAATCATGATAAGGAGCTCAAGGCCAAGGCCCTGTCATTGATTAATGTTTGGAATATAGGCGATCATGGTTGACACCTATGGTTTATGTGCTAAGTCAAGCACATTTGTAAACATCATGTTGTCTTGGATGAGTTTTATTACACCCTTGGCTATGTATGAGTCTGCTAGTTTTCCCTTATTCCTTAGGGAAATCATGCCCAAATCGAGGGTGACATTGTTGTTGAGAGATTGATGAGCACACTAGCCTATGGTTAGGTGGAATGTTGCAGCAACATAGCTGGTTGTGGGACAAGTTATTCTCAAGACAAGTGTTCTTGTCCATGTTAATCTCTGCAATTGTATTTGCTTGATGGAATATGATGAACATGTTGGATGTGTTGAATTGATGAATTGTTCCGTTGAATAACTGCAATTATAGGAATATATGTATGTTTCCTTCAATGCATTGTTAAACTAAGTTGTAGGTTTATAATGTTGGATTGATGTTGGCCTGAATGGCCAAGTCTATTCAAAGACTTCGATTAATAGGTTGAAATTTGAGCATAAACTTTATTTCGTAATGGTTTATTCCACAGTTGGGATGCGGGATGTGGAAGACACTCTTTAGCAGATTTGGACCTCCAGAAATCCATTTCTGAAATTCCCTTTCCGAAACTTGCGGGATGCAGGATCGCGGTATAGTGATTTCCATATTTGCTTATCCCACAACTCAAGTTTTTTGCACCGTCAATTCTTGCAGGATGATTCTCTGTCGTTGATTCTTGAGGGATGATTCTCCATCATCATTCCTTGTGGGATGATTCTCGGCCATTGATATGTTTTCGATGCGGGATGTGGGATGCAAGACGTGATATTACAACTCTCATAACTTTTCAACCCCGCAACTCAAGCTTTCTGCATCGTTGATTTTTGCGGGTAGATTATAAGCCGTTGATTTGATTTCGGATGTGAAACCGTTTGTGATCTTTGGATTTCATTGCTATTTCTCTCCATCGTCCAGTCTCCTCTAATATATTTCCTTGTAGATCATCAAACTGATCAATGGAAGATGAGAGGGAGTGTGACAGTGTTGGATATGTCAAGAAGTGGTTGCAACAATGCCCTGTGTTTCAATGAATACTAAAAGTTATCAATGAAATTTTTAATTACGTATGATAATGGGGTATGGATACATAACAAAAATTCTTATTCTGATGGCCATGATATTGAGCGATCTAGATCTACAGTTGATGTGGATTTCATGTCCAAAACATGTACGACATATGAGAATGTTCAGGTTCAGCGAAATATCATAGGACTCACTTATTATAATGACCATGATCTAGAGCGGGCCAGGTCTACTGTCAATGTGGATTTCACAACCGAAACATGCACGAGAGATTAAATATTTCAGGGCTTCATAATATTGTAGACCCCATACTTTGGACGGCGGAGATTGTGGAAAATTCGGATCGATGGTCAGAAATGATTTCGCAATACAAAGGTGAGAGGGGGGAAGAATATAGGTTCATGTGCAAAATGGAGATAAAGCCTGGATAAATTCAATGGTGAATATTTCATCTAGAATATTAAAACCATTGGAGGTGCTATGAAACATCGTTTATGATCAAATAAGCCTGTGTCCTAGACACTACATTTCCATTTTAGTCCATCATGCGTGTTATTCTATATTTCCTATTTTATGTATAAATCATGGCGAATGTGGCACCTAAAAGTTGATAGGATTTTCAATAATGATTCGAGATTTATTCCCAGTTTTTGTAACTAAATTTGTCTCTCTTTCGATGTTGGTCTAAAGAGCCCATGGCACTATAAAGGTAACCTCAATAGAGGGACAAAAGGTTGTACTTTCATTTTTGGAGCCTCTATGCTTGGATTGTACCTTTGTAAACTTTCTTGGAATTTTTAATAAAAAGTATTTGTCTGAGTTTTTGAGATTCATCACAGTGTTCGTATTCAATTTGTGTTTCCTGTTTGCATCATTTTTGTATCTGTAAATTCCTGCTAATGCTTTCTAGTTGTTTCTGAGGAATTCATTTTATTAAGCACTCCTTTGATCAGATATAGCATTCATAATGTGTATATAGTGATTGTTGTGGAATTCATCCTTGTTAAATGCTCCATTTTTGTCATTAACCTTATTATTGTTTTTGCTAAAGGTGATTTCAAGAGATTCATCTGTAGATAGGTTCCTCTTGTTGCACTGTACTTTTTCTCTTTTCTCCTAAAACCACTTGAATATATTTAACTGAATATTACACTCACTTTTCCTCAGATTACAAAAGGGAAGATCATTGCTCATTATTTGCTGTAATATCCTTGAATGATTCAGACTGTGAGTCAATTGCCCAATGGTATTTGATATATGTCTGTCTTACAATATTTAAATTTACAAACAAATCTATTCCCATTAGAGATCTAGCCTTATGAATGCTTGTCTAAAGCTATATGTATATGTGAATGTTCTTGTGACAAAGAGAGAGCCCTCTCTGGCTGTAAAGGCTAGATTATAGTTTAAAGATTGGTTTGAAATGGTTACCCAAATGATATCCTACCACAACCATAGGAAAATAATTGGGTGATAACATCTAGGCACCATTGACAGGGAATAATCACTATTATTTCCTTGGGAAAATGACATTTTCCTAGTTCTACAACCTGGTTGAACAACCGGTCCTAGACACACAACTGGTTGTGTATGCTCTGGTGACTCCACTCAAAACGTTTAGAAGGAGACTCCACTAGAAATATTAGCGACCATATGGACTAATACGAGGAGCAACCCTACTACTGAGTCATTTCAAGAAATTTTTTATCCAAAGAGCCTGATTCGGAAATCCAATAAGTTGCAAAGGATAGACATAACTGTCTCTTTACCTGTTGAAGGTGTTGTTTCCATTAATGATATATCTGAGCATTGTAGTGAAGAATTGTAGCTAGTTCTTCCCAATACTAAGTCCGAGTCCAACCTATCTTAACTAATCTTGGACCCCTCATTCGAATTCTCCCCTACATCCTGGTTGCTCGATATCTCAGACTCTCTGGGTGGCAATTTTTGGTCCTTGTCTGACCAAGAGAGCCCCATACTTACCTTTGAGTTATACATGTTAAATTCCACTACTGTAAGATATTCTACTGCCACATATTTGTCTCCCACTGCTTCAAAACAAAATCAACATTCATCTTCCATTTTCAAAACTCCCCACATTCCTATAGTTCCTCCCAGCATACCAATTTCTATCACATCAGTATTAATCCCCCTTGGAAACCCTGTTATATATCCAAGGATGGAAAATAGATTCACCCCTATTCTTCTTCCTGCTTCCCTTCATGACCTCCCTCCGAGATACTCCCAAAGGATCAAAAAATTCAATGGGGAGAGGGGGTATTCAGATGAGGAACACTTGGGATGGTTTTTAGATTGGATAGACCTGAGGGAGGTGGACTATGATGATGCTAAGTTCAGACTATTTTATGAAATTCTGGCTAGAGAAGTAAGAAAATGGTAAAAATATATCCCAAACAAATCCATTCTGAATTACCAAGCCTTTGAATATTATTTCAAGGATAAATGGGAAGATAAGAAAAATCCTAAGCAATATCTCTCTCAATACCATTCCATGAGGAGAAGGGAGAGTGAATCTATCCAAGACTTTTCTGACAGGTTACCAACATCTATCATACCAAATATCTATTCTCTTGTTGTGTCCTATCTAGTTACGACCTCACAGATCCAATCCAGTTTGGGCTCATCCTAATAATCTATAATCACCTGCTACTATACTAGATCAATTCTCTCCCTAAGCCATATCATACACCTCTCTATGCGTGGTAAAATATGAGAACCCTCTGATGCCTACTAGAAGGCAATGCTTTTTCCCTAGAAGTGGGAATACATTAAGGCCTAATCCCTCACTATAAAGACAACTATGCTATACAATGTAATAACTCAAGATGTCTATACTTTTTTTAAATACTTGGATACATAAAGTTGGTCACGTCATTTACTGTATACTCTTCTAGGCTAGGGAAATCATCTCCCCTCATTGTATGACCATAATAATGCTTGATTATCAGTTGTCCATGAATGCTAGGACCTCTATTCGGTCTCCATCAAGCCAATGTATCCCACTATAAAGATATGCTTAAGCTTCCACACGTAATTTGCATCATCCTCGACTTTGCATAAACATCTAGCTCCTCATAGACCATACCCTTAAATAATTGTCAAAGTGCATACCAGAAAGGCTAATTGTATATATGTTTAATGATAAGCATAACCCTTATTGTATCATGTCCTCCTAGTAATAGTATAGTAATAGCACACTAGCATAGTTCAAACTATAAATATTGGGACATTTCTGGAAATCCTTGCATATGTGCTATACTATATCCTATATATACCTCCCCAGTCAGCTTGATAGTGCTCCCTCCTACCCATTGTGAAGATAACCAAGTTTTGCACCTTTCTATCAATCATCCTATGAGACTCCATCATATATTCCTCTCTAACTAATAATAGGTAAACTTGTCAAATGATGGACATCCTCTAGAATGGAACCCATCTCTTCAAAGGGAGTAAATAAAGTGTGTTGTATTGGATCCCAATAGGATAAAATATATATAATCTGTTTGTGAAGAAAAAGAATCCTCTTAAGGTGTAAAGCTTCTGTCAAACCACAATCCTTTCAAAATGTAATGTAATAATCATATTGACCAGGACCCTATATCAATGCTTATATATGTATCTCCCTCATGAGAATTCCTAACGCATTATTCATGAAAGTAGGTAATACCTCTATTACTAGTCTTGTAGATGTTGGAACTAGAGGAAGAATATTATAAGGTGTCTGTATTAGTGTTCTCTCACCCTCCACCTCTAGTGGAATGGTTTCCTCATGTGGAATTGGATCTACATACTCATTTGGTGGCTCGCATCCTAGCTGATCCAGCTCTACATCATCTACTCTCCATCTAGGACCATCTGCCCTAGAACTCTTGATGGAAAATAATAACTCATCTTCTTCCATAGTGGATCAGTACACTGCAACAAAATATATAGTATGCATGTCTATTGCCTCATTCTCAAAACGAGTCAAACTCGTAGCTAACTACTATAAGTGGATCAAGATCCAGGGAGTATAATGGTATTGGAAATATAATATACTATGGATCCTTATATATGATGGGACAAAGATGATTACTCAAACTCGGTTATAAGCTAGGGAAACTCCATTCAATACTTCTTTAGCTATAAATGGGAGTGGTACTTTAAAGGAGGGGCAGATGGAATGGGGAAAGGTGCACTTTTGTTGAAGGGAATACAAGAGTATCTTCTCCCGGGTTGTTTCTATTTGTGAAAGATTAAACATTTTCTATGTCAATAGCGCTCTCCCCTTTAATAATCAGGTAATAAAGTAATATATAGGTATTAAATAGAACTAGTGGGCCCCTACTATGAATTGCTTAGTTTATTTGGATAATTGTGAGCCTGTGAGTCCCTATACAATCACAAAGTCCTAGATCACCTATTTGACTTGTTATTCTTATTTATTTAGAATGCCTCATCCTTATCTATTGATGAGTTGTTAGTGTGATACCATATCTAGATCTAGAGTTGGTTACATCCATGTACTATATATTTTCTCCTTGAGATGAATCTATTGTGCATAATGGCTTAATCCTTTTTCGCCAGTTCTTATGTATCATTGCTTACTCTATTCTTTGACAATAATCGTCGTGCCAAAGTAAACTCCTATGCACCAAAATAAATAGTAGATATTTATAAATAGTAGAAAATAAATGAACATAAGATAAATCCTAGAAAAAAAGGTACTACTATGCAAGAAAAGAAGCACCAAAAGAGGAGCTAACATTATCGTTGACCATAATGAACTAATATAGAACATGAAAATTCACCTTTGGGGAATGGCATGGGCTAAGTGGACCGTGTTTAATAATTATAGGTTCTACTTATTGGATTTATCCTAACATCCAAGGCTGATGATATTAAACTAGACATGGACACCTAACTTCTTTACTTGTGCTGGGAATCGACCTATAACCCTATCGCTTCTCAGTTTAAACCACCCTTGGTTCTGGCCAACTCCAATATGATGAAACTTTTGATAATGAGTGCACCATGTGGCTGAGCATTTTCTGTCATCCCCATGGTACTCTGACGTCTAGGTTCTACTTATTGGAGTTATCCTAACATCCAAGTCTGATGATATTAAACTAGACATGGACACCTAACTTATTGACTTGTGCTGGGGATATGATGAAACTTTTGATAGTGAGTGCACCATGTGGCTGAGCATTTTCTGTCATCCCCATGGTACTCTAACATTCTAGGTTCTACTTATTGGAGTTATTCTAACATCCAATTCTGATGATATTAAACTAGACATGGACACCTAACTTCTTGACTTGTGTTGGGAATCGACCTATAACCCTATCGCTGCTCAGTTTAAACCCCCCTTGGTTCTGGCCAACTCCAATATGATGAAACTTTTGATAGTGAGTGCACCATGTGGCTGACCATTTTCTGTCATCCCCATGGTACTCTGACATCATCTTCATGTTACAGCATCTACAAGCTCCACAGGGTATGGACAGAAAAAGGGCTAGATTCCTCAAGAAGAAGGAAACAAAGTTTTTCATCTTAAATGAGAAGTTGTATTGGAAAGATCCAAGAGGAGTACTACTGAACTACATGGATGAATAGGAGGCTAAGAAGCTCATCGAATAATTTCATGCAGGGGAACGTGGGGGGAATCACTACTAGAATACCATGGTAAACAAGATCATGAGGGAAGAATGTTATTGGCATACTATATTTTTTGACACCAACAAGGAAGTGGCTACGTGCCATAAGTGTCAAATTTTTTAAGGAAGAAGGAACCTTTTTCCATTTCCTTTGAATCCCATACAGATTAAAGCCCCTTTCCAACAAATGGGGGATAGATTTTATTGGAGAAATAAATCCATCATCCTCAGGGCAGCACAAGTGGATCCTCACTACCATCAACTATTTCACTAAATGGATCGAAGCCATCCCCATGAGACAAGACACCGAGATAGTGATCATGCAGTATCTGGAGTAGCATATCTTGTCAAGGTTTTGGGTTCCCAGGAAGATAATGACTGATAATACTGTGGCTTTTAAGTCAAATAAGATGGTTTCCTTTTGTTTCAAATACCAAATATAGTCGAGGCATTCCACAACCTATTACCCACATGGAAATGGGTTGGAAGAATATTTGAACAAGAGTCTTATGAGGATCATAAAAAAGATGTTGCAAGACAATAAGAAAGATCGGCACACAAAGCTAATCCATGCTTTATGGGCCGACAGAATCAGTGTGAAGAAGTCTATTGGCACTTCGGCATTTTAGTTGGTCTATGGCTATGAGGTAATCTTTCCTACTTTCCTGAGATTTACATTGATGAGATTGTTGCAAGAAGAAGATGTTGAAACCCACCCAACCCAGAGAAGGATGTATTAGTTGGTTGAGTTGTAGTAGCAAAGGGAACAACTTTTTGATAGGACTCAAAAATTTTAGGAAAAGATGAATGCTAGTTTTGACAGAAGGACAAAATCTGATGATTTCTAGCTAGGGGATGTACTGTTACAATTGGATGCACCTCATGAGGAGAAGGAAAATCATGGGGAATTTGATCACTTGTGGAAGGGACGTTATAAAATTGCATCCTTCTGAGGAAAGAATGCCTATATATTGGAAGAGATGGAGTTGGTGTCTAGAGCTCCCGTATGTGGGAGGCTCCTCAAGCACTATTTTCTGTAAAATAAGTTCAGCTCCATGTCATTGTATATACCGTTTTCCTTTTAATGTAGCATGTGTGGAAATCTCTCTGATAGACTTAAAGTTCGAGGTGAAGGTAGTAAGGTCCCCAAGAGGAGCTATCATTTGATTTTTCTTTAGAGGCAAATTTTGAAGTTGTAGGCACTAGAACAAATTTTGAGGATTTTGAGGAAAGATTGGTACCATCCCAATGAATCAAAAACTTGGTCTATGGATTTATTTGCTACCTCACAGGGAGGATATCATCCCCAAGTTGGAGCCACTGTTAGCACCTATGCTAAAATTTGAAGTTTTTTACATATGTGTTAGCACTATGCTGGGCTAAATAGTTGGCAGTGGAGTAGGACAATGAAAGGATGAATAAGGCTTGAAAAATTCCTTATCATAGGACATTGAAGGATTATTAATGAGGTTTTGTGGGCATTTGGAAGGAACATTTCTATGTTGGAAATGTGAAACAATTGAAAATATTCTAGTTTTCATCTTTGCAAAGGTGTGTAAATAAGAAAAGTCTATTCCAAGTTGTAGGGTAACAGGAAATGAAGGCCCTAAATGTGCAAGCTTGAGGAATTTTTGTTTGGGAAGGAGTAGGATAAATTGCATATGTGATGGCCAGTTGGATGAAGAGATGTAGATAGATCTACAATTCTAAATAATTTTGTTGTTTTAACATGCAGGGAGATGTAAATTTATTTAACCAACAAAATGTCGTAGATGCTTCATTCTTCAATAGTGGTGATCTAAGACGGAATCATATCAATGATGGAAACTCATTCCACTAATATAACATTCATGTGGAAACTAACTTTTCTAATCCATGGAATGTCTTAAATATAGGCATGTCTTGACAGGGGATATTTAATCGAGAATGGATCTACGCCGAAGATGGATTCCATTGATGCAAGGTGCACAAGAGATAAAATAGTTCATGGCTACAAAATATGCTAGGACCCTTTTATTTTGACAACCATGAACTTAAGCGATCTAGATTTGCGGTCCATGTGGATTTCACGGCTGAAACATGCACGACAGATGAGAATGGTCGGGTTAAACGAAATATGGTAGGACCCACTTATTTTGATGGCCATGATCTGGAGTAGGCCAGATCTATGGTCAATGTGGATTTTGCATCCGAAACGTGCACGAGATATTCAGGGCTTTGAAATCTTATAGACCCTATACTTTGGACGTTGGAGATCGTGGCAGATTCAAATCTGTGGCTAGAAATGATTTCACAAGCCAAAGGTGCGAGGGGGAATAAGATAGGTTCATGTGCGAAATGGAGATGAAGCGTTGATAAATTCAATGGTGCATATTTTATCTAGGAGAGTAAAACCATTGGACGTTCTCTGAAACATCATTTTCGATCAAATAAGAATTTGTCCCAGACACCACATTTCCATTTTAATCCACCATACGTGTTATTCCATATAGCCTATTTTATGTATAAATCATGGCAAATGTGCTACCTAAAGTCTATTAGGATTTTCAATAATGATTAGGGATTGATTCCCATTTTTTGTAACTGAATTTGTCTCTCTTTTGAGGTTGGTCTCAGTGTTGATGTATTTGTAACTTCGAAATGTATTCATCTAGTATCTTATGTCTTGTAACCCGATGTTTATTCTAGGATGTATCTATTATGTAATTGAGTCATGTTGTCATGCCCCGATGTTCCGATCGGGAGGATCTATAATGTAAACAAGTCATGTCATGTCATAGTGGGTAACCCTCCAATTGTCTAAGGGTTAAAGTCCCTGCAGTTCTGAGGCACTAGGGTTATTAGACTCTCCTAGTAGAGGTCATCCCTAGTAGGGTTTTAGTCATGCCGGGATTAGTATAAGAAGAGAACTATAGTCTCTATTTATCACACAACTCATCCACACTCAAGTGTAGCACATAATTGAGGAAGGAGAAGACACTGGGGCTAGACAAGAAGAAGATTACTACTGTCAGGATATCACTTACTATTTTGGGCTTTTCTATTTTGGTGTTGATTCTATCTCTAAGGAAGTTGCAAGGTTTTCTCCTTTATGGTTTCCCTGAGGAAAAACACTGTGTTCATTGTCTCTTGTGTTTGATTGTTGTGCTTGTTATTCTCTCAATTAAAGATCCTAATAATGCTAGCTTAATGTTGAAAAAATAACATGGTATCAGAGCTAACCTGAGAAGAAGACACTATGCAGCTGCGGGAACTAGGGATTCCTAGTTTATGGATCTTCCTTCACAGATTTTCAAAAAAAGTAAGGTCTAATAACTCTCCTCCTTAGGGCGCACTTTCTATCGAAGCAGAATCCAATTCTGAGGTTTTTCAGTTTTGGACCCGACACTACTACCGAAAATTAGGGATTTTCACAAAAGAGGAATTTTTCAGTGAACCCAGGCCTGGATTGATCCCCTCCCCAAAATCGAATTTAGGGACATATTTCAAGGCATTTGGATGGACAGAACTCCCAAAAAGAAAAACCCTAATTTGCTCTTGAACTAGCTCTGCAGGATTTCATCTCAAGTTTCAGATCTGACATCTTGAACTTGGTAAGATATAAAATATTTTGTATTTCCATTTGAGGTTCTCAGTTAAGATGTCTCATCATACCAAGCTTGATGAAAAGCTTAAGGGATCTGATAACTTCCGAGCCTGAAAGTATAGGATCTCCATGGTCCTGGAAGAAAATGAGTTAGACTCCTACATCCATGAGGAGGTTCCAGTTCCAGAGGGAGATGAGGCAAAATCCTTACATAAGAAGAAGATGGTTATGGAAAAGAGGATCATTGCTGATTCTATCAAGGATAACCTTATCCCACAGGTGTCCTCTCTCAAGACACCTAAATCTATGTTTGATGCCCTAACCAAATTGTTTGAAGGGAAGAACATAAACATGAAGATGACTCTGAGAAATAAACTGAAGAATGCGAAGATATAGAATGCAGAGACCATCCAGTCTTACCTCACAAGGGTTTCTCAGATCAAGGAACAATTGGAAGCAGTAGATGAAGAAGTGGAGAATGCAGAAATTGTGATGACCACCTTGAATGGTCTCCCTAGGACATGGGACTCTTTCATTCAAGGGATCTGTGCTAGAAAGAAGTTAGTCAAGTTCAGCAGACTGTGGGAAGAATGTTCTTAAGAAGAAGCTCGGATAGCAGCTCGAGAAGAGAAGATGGGAAGTGAAGATCAAGCTCTCATAGTACAATCCAAGAAATCCAGATCCATCCATCACAGAAGTAAGTACTCTCATCACAAGAACAACTCTAGAAATCCTAGAGATAGGTCTAAATTCATTTGCTATACATGTGATGAAAAATGACACTTTGCTGGAGATTGTCCTAAGAACAAAAGTAGCTCTCACAAGAAGAAAGGGAACAAGAGAAGACATCATGCTCATGCTACAGAGGATGATGAACCATCTAGGAAGAGATCCAAAAATGAAAGTGAAGATTCTTCAAGTGAAAATGAATATGTTCTTATATTCTCTCTCACAGGTAACATTACTCATGGAAGTGATGATTGGCTTATAAATAGTGGGGCTTCCAAACATATGACTAGATTCAAGGAATCCTTTGTGAGACTTTCAGAACATGAATCACCTCACAAGGTGAAGCTAGGAGATAACTACCAATATCCAATAAAAGGTAGTGGGAATCTTCCTATAAACTAGACTCTGGTAAGTCTCTAACAATGAATGAAGTCTTGTTTGTGCTAGGACTCAAGAAGAACCTTATCTCCATATCAGCATTGGATGCAAAAGGAATGAGGGTTGCATTCATAGATGGTCAAGTCATATTTGGCCAAGAGGAAATACTATCAATGATGCGGTAGTGATTGGTGAACAAGAAGGATGATTGTACAAATTGAAGGGCCATCCAGAACAAGCCTTGGTCCATGACACAATAGAGCTAAGTGAACTTTGGCATAGAAGGTTTGCACATGTGCATTACATATCACTACCTCTTGCAAGCAAAGCTGTTGAAGGTCTCCCAGAAATGCAAGCAAAACATGACGGGGTCTGCAAAGGATGTGCGAAAGGAAAGAACTCAAAGAAGACATTTCCAAGTAGTGAAAGCAAAGCAAAAGGAATCTTGGAAATCATCCACTCCAATGTATGTGGTCCTATGTCATCAAACTCATTAAGAGGGTATGCATATTATGTTTCTTTTATTGATGATTTTTCTAGAAAGACATGGGTTTACTTCATGAAGAATAAAGATGAAGTATTCAGCAAATTTAAGGAATTCAAAGCCTTGATCGAGAATCACACTAAAAAGAATATCAAGATCTTTCAATCAGATAATGGTGGAGAATTCACTTCAAATGAATTCAAAGACCTATGTAAAGAATCAGGGATTAAGAGGGAGTTGTCTACTCCTTATAATTCATAATAGAATGGGATTGTAGAATAGAAGAACAGAACTATCATGGAAGCTGCAAAAGAAATGCTTCATGATCAAGATCTTCCTATGCATCTTTGGGCGAAAGCTGCTAGAACAGTGGTGTATGTATAGAATCATACTCGACATAGAGTACTCGAGAACAAGACTCCTGAAGAAGTATTCTCTGGCAAGAAACCAGAAGTCAGACATCTCATAATATTCGACTGTCTTGTATACATGCACATTCCAAAAGAGAAGAGAAAAAAATTAGATCATTCAGGAAAGAAGGGTATATTTGTGGGATATTCTGAAAGCTCGAAGGATTACAGAATATATTTCCCAAGATATAAGAATATTGACATCAGCAGGGATGTGACCTTTGATGAAGACACAGCCTACAACAAATCCAGAAAGAGACCTGCTGAAGAACCTGAAGAAGCAGAAGCACCCATAATTCATGATACAACCATGAACGAAGAAATTCAAGAAGAAGATCAAGAATTTGAAGAACCACAAAGACCTGTAGATCCACCTCTGGAGAATAATCCTCACAAGAGGAAACCTACTTGGGTATGAGAACTTATCCATGGTGTGGAAAGATATGGGGCTCTAGAAGAGAATCACAGAGAAAGAAAGAGGACCAGATCTTGTTTCGAGTATGTAGCTTTACTATGTGATTTCACTGATAAAGAACCTTCCAGTTATGAAGAGGCGGTAGAACGGAAAGAATGGAAGGATGCTATGATCAAAGAGTATCAATCAATCATGAAGAATGATGTTTGGGATGTTGTCCCAATACCAAAAGAGAAGTCAGTTGTGACTTCCAAATGGATCTACAAGATCAACCATGCTGTAGACGGTAGCATTGAAAGATATAAGGCAAGATTTGTGGCTCAAGGTTTCTCTCAGAAATAAGGAATAGATTATGAAGAAACATTTGCACCTATAGCTAGATACACTTCCATTAGATTAGTACTTTCTCTAGCTGCAGTGATGAAATGGAAGATACACCAGATGGATGTCAAGACTGCCTTCTTGAATGGTGTAGTGGAAGAGGAAGTGTATGTAGAATAGCCACTCGGTTTTGAGACACATGACAAGGAGTCTCATGTGTGCAGATTGAAGAAAGCCCTGTATGGTTTGAAACAGGCACCCAAGACATGGTATGACAAAATTGATAGCTTTCTATCTAGTTTGGGCTTTACCAAGAGTAAAGCAGATTCCAACCTTTACTACAAGGTTGAATATGGCAACCCAATGATGCTTCTACTAAATGTAGATGATCTATTTATGATAGGTATGGATGGGTTGATTACTAATACAAAGAGAAAGCTTGCTGCCTAGTTTGAGATGAAGGACTTGGGTATGATGTATTATTTTCTAGGTATGGAGGTGTGGCAGAATACAGATGGAATCTTCCTTGGATAAGGGAAGTATGCAGTAGAGATCCTGAACAGATTTGGGATGATGGACTGCAAGACTATGGCCACACCTATGACATCAAACCTGAAGCTATTGAGTGATGCTTCATCAGAGACGATTGATGCCACGATGTATCATCAGATGATTGGGTCCTTAATGTACCTGATGAACACGAGACCATACATTTGCTTTTCTATGAACACCTTGAGCCAGTTCTTGACAGATTCAAGAAATGTTCACTTGATTGCTACAAAGCATATTTTGAGGTACCTAAGGGGTATAGTTGATTATGGGCTCAAGTATGAGGTGAACCAGAAGATTAACCTGGAGGTTTATGTTGATTCAGATTGGGCAGGAAGTGCCATTGATAGGAAGAGCACTTCTAGATGTTGCTTTAGTATGGGATCAAGTGTGATCTCTTGGTTTAGCAGGAAGCAATCCTGTGTGGCACTGAGTACAGCTGAAGTAGAGTATGTCGCAGCTTATTCAGCTAGTTGTGAGGACGTATGGATGTGGAAGCTATTGTCCAATATATTTGATCTCTAGTTGGATGCTACTTGTATACATTGTGACAACCAAAGTTGTGTGAAGTTGTCAGAGAATCTAGTGTTCCATGACAATTCAAATCATATCAAGATCAAGTATCACTATATCAGGGATATGGTGCAGAGGGGAGTAGTGAAGCTCCAGTATGTTACGACGGAGGAATAGATAGCTTATGTATTGATGAAGCCATTAGCAAGGCTGAAGTTCAAGTACTTCAAGGAGAAGCTTGGTGTTCTCCAGATCAAGGTTTCCTCCAAGAGAAAGTGATGAGACCCATAGCCATTCTGACATGGTGAGAGGATTGGTTCCTTCCATGGTCAGATGTAAGGGCTGAGCCATTCTATCATGGTGAGAGGATTGGTTCCTTCCATGTTAGATATGAGTTCTGGCCATTTTGTCGAGTAGGATAGATGTAAGGGAAACGGCCATTCTGGGAATGGAGGCACCTGGTCAGTTACCAGGAAAACTCAGTCTACGACTAAGAAGCCATTCTGATGTGATAGAGGGATGTGTTCCCACTTGATTAGATGTAAGGGCTAAACCATTCTATCATGGCTAAAGGATTAAGTTCCTCCCATGTTAGATGTGAGTGTTGGCCATTTTGACGAGTAGGTCGGATGTAAGGGAAACTGCCATTCTAGGAATGGAGGCACCTGGTCAGTTACTAGGTAGCTCATTCTGGGACTGGGGGCCATTCTGATGCAATGATAGGATTAGTTCCTTCATGATCAGATGTGAGTGTACACCCTTTCGATGCAATGTTTTTACACATGGTCGAATGTGTAGAAATTCTAAAGGCTTGATGGCATAAGGAATTTCATAAACTGGCTAAGGATCTAGGCACACAATTAACCTCACAGAGAATTGTAGAGAATTAGCATAATGAGAGAAGAAGAAGAATTAATGAACACACATTAATGAATGATCAATAAATGATCATTGATATTATTACATAGGTAATACATCCTTATAAAAGAAAAAGGGAGTTGCATGAAGACAACTCAAGCTAGCTCATAAAAGCAGGCTTACTAATTATGATAAACCCCATAAAGCACTTTCCAATCTACCAAGCACCTCACGAGTTGGAAAAAGCATGAGTGAGTTGTCAAGGAGATGGAAATAATATTCTAATGGAGAAAAACTAATGGGGGGGGTTGGAAACAAAAGCACCCAGTTTCCTAGTTGACTAGCTTTTATCTTATCCATAGAAAAGCAGGATAAAGCAGAAAAAGCAGAAAAAGTAGAATCTGCTATATGGTCCTGTATACTAATTCTAGAGGAACCTAGAATCAGAAATAAATCATTCCTAGGATATGGATGGCATGCATTGACTTTAAGTGGATTCCAACTAATTAAGCTAGTGGGTGAATAATTAATCATTATTGATTAATTATTTTATCCTAAGTGTATGAGTGGGTTTATTATATCCCAACACCCTCCTTTAAGCCTGACTTTATGAGGATATTCCTGAACTAATCAGAAATATATATGCATATAGGGCCCAGCAATAAAGCTATGGTCACCCTTTTACAATTTATCTTGTCCAAAGAAATGAGGAAAGAGGCAAAACCTCAAGGGGAAAATCCTCCCTCAAGAAAGGACATGAAAAGCAATACCAAAAATGTTGAACTGCTGGTGTTGCTGCTGCTCCAAACTAAATGTTGATGTCTGGAGGAATCTTTTTCTTGGGAAGAAGATAAATCTGCTCACCTGGATCAAAGACAGTTGTAGGGTGGAACCTGGGACCATGTAGAACAACTAAAATCCAATGATGTGAAGGCAATACTGAAGGATCTTGAGACTTGTAATCAGCTCCAAGATGATGATATGACTTGAAATTTGAACCAGTAGAGATGAAATGAGCTCTAGATAGGTGAAATAACTGTCCAAGCGAATGTATCATGTCTCCATATTCATTTACATAGAGAGGATGTGTGCAAGTGATCATGTAGGAACATAGAGAAGGCATGGGATCAAAGAGTGAGAATGAATGGGCTCCATGGGTTGATCTAGCTTCCAAAGAATCCAAGAGATCACAAATAAACACAACAGGAGACTCATGGGAATATACTGGTAAAGAATCCTCTATGGTAGAAGTATGAGAGGAGGAAAGATAGTGATGTTCAAAATCTTCAAGGAGGCTCTGAGAATGAGTGCCAAGAACAAAGGAGGAGCTGTAGAAGCGCATGGGATCAAGTATGGTAAGTGGCAAAACACTAGAAGGACTTGATTTGGCTAAAAAAGCATCCTGGAAATCACTGGGTTGCACACCATCAAGAAAAGAGGCATGCACAAGGTGTGAGAGGTCTGGCATATGGATCTCAGAATCCATGATAGAAGACATAGAGAACACTGAATGTGTGAGTGAATCATCAATAGCAATAGCAGCTCCATTAGTCACTTCTTTTTCATCAACAGCATCATGAGAAGATGAATCAATATCTTCTACTTCAGGAGACACAGAAAAAGATGGCTCTTCAATATTTGCTTCTTGATTGAAAGAGGAAGCATTCGAATCAAAGTGAGTAGTAGCAACAGGAACTGTATGAGAAACTTCTTCCTCATGGTCAACTTCATCAGAGACTGTAGAGGTCGAGACATCTTGAGAGAGAGAAATCATTGAGGAGCTAGAGGCACTCTCCACATAGCTAGAAGGATCCTCATTGTCATTTCCCAAAACTTTGTCCAATGTTGTCCAGAGATCCCTTGGGGAATCAATAGAATCAATAAGGTAGCGCATGCATGGAGAGATTGATAGGAACATAGCTCCAATTGCTCTGTCACAGTCATTCAACCAGTCACTTGGCTCTTCATAAGATTCTTCACCGGCTCCAATAGATATCTCATAGAGACCTTGTCTCTTTAGATATGAAATCATCTTCAGTTTCCACTCTGCATAGCTTGTGAATGGAGAAAGAAGAGGAACTGATATTCTTGAATCCATTCGAAGTTGAACCTGCAAAATAAACCTGCAAATATGGAAAGGAGGATTAATTAATGAACTCTCAAAGATCTGATATCATGTAGAGCTTTGATATCCTCAGCTCTAATTGCATGAAGAACTTGAACTTTGAGAACCTTAGCTCTGATACCATGTAGAAATTCTAAAGGCTTGATGGCATAAGGAATTTCATAAACTGGCTAAGGATCTAGGCACACAATTAATCTCACAGAGAATTGTAGAGAATTAGCATAATGAGAGAAGAAGAAGAATTAATGAACACACATTAATGAATGATCAATAAATGATAATTGATATTATTACATAGGTAATACATCCTTATAAAAGAAAAAGGGAGTTGCATGAAGACAACTCAAGCTAGCTCATAAAAGCAGGCTTACTAATTATGATAAACCCCATAAAGCACTTTCCAATCTACCAAGCACCTCACGAGTTGGCAAAAGCATGAGTGAGTTGTCAAGGAGATGGAAATAATATGCTAATGGAGAAAAACTAATGGGGGATGGGTTGGAAACAAAAGCACCCAGTTTCCTAGTTGACTAGCTTTTATCTTATCCATAGAAAAGTAGGATAAAGCAGAAAAAGCAGAAAAAGCAGAATCTGCTATATGGTCCTGTATACTAATTCTAGAGGAACCCAGAATCAGAAATAAGTCATTCCTAGGATATGGATGGCATGCATTGACTTTAAGTGGATGCCAACTAATTAAGCTAGTGGGTGAATAATTAATCATTATTGATTAATTATTTTATCCTAAGTGTATGAGTGGGTTTATTATATCCCAACAGAATGTAAGTGCAGAGCCTTTTCAATGCGTTGTGTTTACACATGGTCGAATATAAGTGCTGAGCCTTTCTAACAAGATGAGGTTAGATGTGAGTGCTGGGCCTTTCTGACAAGATGATTTCAAATGTGAGTGTTTGGCATGCCTTTTTGACAAGATGTGGTTAGATGTAAGAGATGGGCATGCCATTCTGACTTAAGTGTCAGGTATAAGCACTGATGAAGACCTACATGAAGGGTAGACCTACAGTATTGACTCTGTAGAACTTCCTGTGACGAGAAGAATCGAGATAGCACCATTATGAGATAGCAGATGATGATCTAGATCAAGTGATCTAGATGAGATGATCCAGACTTGATGACGATCCAATTGTGATGATGATCCAGACTCGATGATCCAGATCAAGTGATCC
This sequence comes from Pseudotsuga menziesii, assembly GCA_001517045.1. Classification (NCBI taxonomy): domain Eukaryota; kingdom Viridiplantae; phylum Streptophyta; class Pinopsida; order Pinales; family Pinaceae; genus Pseudotsuga; species Pseudotsuga menziesii. The sequence goes on along the minus strand of LPNX010829343.1, from coordinate 310,587 downwards.
AGATGAGATGATCCAAATTGAGTGATGAGCGAGTAGTCATTATGATGCAGATCTCATGATAAAGAGAAATAAGATGACTTAAAGACTCAAATACGAAGAATACTTGAAGAAGAAGATGACTTGAAGACTCAAAGACAAAGAAGACATGAAGACTGAAGAAGACTTGAAGATGATGAGATGATCCAGAAGATGCAGAGAAGAAGACCAGTGCTGAAAATTGTGTCAAAAGAATACCTTCCTATTTAAGAGGGAGTGTTGATGTATTTGTAACTTCGGAATGTATTCATCTATGTATATTATGTCTTGTAACCCGATGTTTATTTCGGGATGTATCTATTATGTAATTGAGTCATGTTGTCATGCCCCAATGTTTTGATCAAGAGGATCTATAATGTAAACAAGTCATGTCAAGTCATAGTGGGTAACCCTCCTATTGTCTAAGGGTTAAAGTCCCCACAGTTCCAAGGCACTAGGGTTATTAGCCTCTCCTAGTAGAGGTTGGCCCTAGTAGGGTTTAGTTCATACTGGGTTAGTATAAATAGAGAACTGGAGTCTCTATTTATCACACAACTCATCCACACTCAAGTGTAGTGCATAGTTGAGGAAGGAGAAGACACTGGGGCTAGACAAGAAGAAGATTACTGCTGTCGGGATATCACTTACTGTTTTGGGATTTTCTATTTTGGTGTTCATTCTATCTCTGAGGAAGTTGCGGGGTTTTCTCCTTTATGGTTTCCTCGAAGAAAAACACTGTGTTCATTGTCTCTTGTGTTTTATTTCTATGCTTGTTATTCTCTCAGTTAAAGATCGTAATAATACTAGCTCAATGTTGAAAAACTAACACTTAGGAACCCATGACACTATAAAGGTAACCTCAATAGAGGGAGAAAAGGTTGGACTTTCATTTTTGAAGACACTATGCTTGGATTGTAGATCTGTAAACTTTGTTGGAAGTGTTAATGAAAAGTGTTTCTCTGAGTTTCTGAGATTCATCACAGTGTTCATATTCAGTTTGTGTTTCTTGTTTGCATCATTTTTAGTATGCGTAAATTCCTACTAATGCTTTCTAGTTGTATGTGAGGAATTCATTTTATTAAGTGCTCCTTTCATCAGATATAGCATTCGTAATGTGTCTGTAATGATTGTTTTGGAATTCATCCTTGTTAGATGCTCCATTTTTGTCATTACCCTTATTTTTTTTTGCTAAAGGTGTTTTCAAGAGATTCATCCATAGATAGGTGCCTCTTGCTGCACTATACTTTTCTCCTTTCTCCTACCACCACTTGAAGATATTTGACTGAATATTACACTCACTTTGCCTCATATTACAAAAGGGAAGATCATTGTTCATTATTTTATGTAATATCCTTGAATGATTTAGGCTGTGACTCCATTTCCCAATGGTACTTGATATATGTATGTCTTACAATCTTTAAATTTACAAACAAATCTGTTCCCATCAGAAATATATCCTTCTGAATGCTTGCTTAAATCTATATGTATATGTGAATGTTCCTATGACAAAGAGAGAGCCCTCTCTGATTGTAAAGGATAAAGTATAGTCTAAATATTGGTTTGAAATGGTTACCCCAGTGATTTCCTACCACAACCATAGGAAAATCATTGGGTGATAACATAAGCAATGCCCTAAGTAATTCCTATAGAAAATTCCTTTATGTCTAAATTGATTAATGCACAAACCACTATTACTTGATCTGATCTGATCTAACTGGACCATTCTCAAGACTTGCAACCCACAACTCTGTAATTGGTCCATCTTGTATTGATATCTCTAGTGTGGGGGTTGGAAAATTAATTACATCCACCCAAATTTCCATTAAGTTATCAACAAATATTTCAGAGTAAGAAATACATTCACATGGGGGTGTGAAAATGTTAACGATAAAAAAAATTACTCATTGTCACCACTCAAACTAGCACTTTGCAAACAAAAGGCTATGTAATCCTACTGCTATGATTGTAATCTAGGGAGAGTTAGACCCAATGTCACTATATTCTAACCTCTCAACACTTTGAGTAACTCTAAAACCCAAGGGGAGACCCTAACCGATGAAAGATACCTATAACCACCAACAAACCATAAATACCTTCCACAAAACCTTAATACCTATGATCAGTGCCTTATCCTAGTCGAACAATATAAAATCAAGACATAATAATGAAGAAATAATGGATTTATTCACTTTATCAAAAATTCCTAACAATATAACACTTTTTGAGTAAATTTCATGTCGACCTAGACAATGTCACACTTCCCAAGGAAGTCGCTCCAAAAAGTGCACCCTCAAGAGAAAAAGGACAATTGGACTAGAGCTAAGTTGGAGGATAAATATGTTGGATTTTTATCTTATAAGCTACCATTATGATCTTAGGATCTTTAACTGAGAGAATAACATGCACAACAATAAAACACAAGCACAACACAAAAGACAAGGGACACAAAGAATTTTCCTTGGGGAAACCATAAAGGAGAAAACCCCACAACTTCCTCAAAGATAGAATCAACACCAAAGGTAAAGCTGGAAAATAGTAAGATGATCTCCCGACAGCAATAGTCTCTCTCTCTCACACTGAGAGAGATTCTCCTCTCTCACTCATGTGCCCCAATGAGTGAGTGTGTGTGTGTATGAGTATCATAAATAGAGAGGCTCTCACTGTCTATTTATATTCTTTCGTTCACTTGGAACCCACTCCAATATGTCAGCCTCACTTAGCAATTACTTACTAGATCCGACATCTCTAGGAGTGTCTAATAACCCTAGTGCCCCACCATTTGTGGGGACTTTGCCTCCTCCGACCAATAGGAGGGTAACACAATGGTGGGGAATATTTCCGCGACTTACAATGACTCACCTAGGGTCGACTTCACTAGGATATTCTAATAACCCAAGGGCCCCACAACTATGGGGACCTTAACCCTTGACCAATAGGAGGGTTACCCATAATGACTTGACATGAATTTCTCATTATAGAAACTTCTCGGAAGAAACATCAGGGTATGACATGACTCAAATACATTACAATACATCCCAGAATAAACATCGGGTTACAATACATAAGAAATACGGATGAATACATTCTGAAGTTACAATTACATCAACACTCCCTCTTAACTAGGAAGGTATTCTCTCGACATAATTTATCAGCACAAGTATTCTTCTCTGTATCATCTAGATCATCATGAGTTCTTGTCATCTTCATCTTCAAGTCATCTTCATCTGGATCTAGACCATCACTCGATCTGGATCATCATCACTGAATCTAGATCATCATCACTGGATCTAGATCATCACTGGACATCATCACTGGATCTGGATCATCACTCGATCTGGATCATCACTGCTGGATCATCTTCACTACATCTGGATCATCACTCAATTTGGATCATCACGAGTGCTATCTCATGATTCTTCTCGTCATAGGAAGTTCTACAGAGCCATCCCTTTTTCATGCTCGTTGTAGGCCTAGCCATCATGTAGGTCTTCTTCAATGCTTATATCTGACCTACTTGTCAGAATGGACCGCCCAGCACTTACATCTGACCTACTCGTCAGAAAGGCATGCCTAGAACTCACATCTGACCATGTAGGAGCCTAAAATCACATCAGAAAGGCCCAGCACTCACATTCACCAGCATGATAGGACATCAGTATCATATGTGAAAAGGCTTCAGCACTTACATCTGACCTACTCGTCAGAAACGCACAACACTCACATCCATCCAGGAGGGAACACATCCTGCACACAATGATGGAAGAGTTCCATACTCCCATCTACGCGAGAACACATCTTGCTCACAATGATGGAAGATTTCCACAGTTTCATCCAGGCCAAAACCACATTCTACTCACAATGATGGAATATCTTTGTTCTTCCACTGAGGCGGAAACCACATCCTTCTCACAATGATGAAAGACTCTCATCCAGGCTAGAACACATCCTGCTCACAATGATGAAAGATTTCTGCACTTACATTCATCTAGGCGGGAACTCATCCTGCTCATAATGATGAAAAGGATCTGCACTTACATTCATCCAGACAGAAACACATCCTGCTCACAATGATGAAAAGGCTCTGCACTTACATCCATCCAAGCGGGAACACATCCTGCTCACAATGATGGAAGGGCTTGCAATCATATCTGATCTTATAGGAACCAATCCTACAGTCATATCAGAATGGCCCCCAGTCCTTGACTGAGCTACCTAGTAACTAACCAGGTGCCTCCATTCTCCTAAAGAATGGCAGTTTCCCTTACATCTGACATGCTTGTCGGAATGGCCAACACTCACATCTGACATGGAAGGAACCTAATCCTTTAGCCATGACAGAATGGTTCAGCCCTTACATCTGATCAAGTGGGAACACATCCCTCTATCACATCAAAATGGTTTCTCAGTCCTAGATAGAGTTTTCCTGGTAACTGACCAGGTACCTCCATTCCTAGAATGGAAATTGCCCTTACATCTGTCTTACTCGACAGAATGGCTAGCACTCATATCTGAAATGGAAGGAACCAATCCTCTCACCATGACAGAATGGCTTAGCCCTTACATCTGAACATGGAAGGAACCAATCCTCTCACCATGTCAAAATGGCTATGGATCTCAGCACTCATATTTGACATGGAAGGAACCAATCCTCTCACCATGACAGAATAGCTCATCCCTTATATCTAACCTACTCATTAGAATGGCTATGGATCTTAGCAATTTCCCTTGGAGGAAACCTCGATCTGGAGAACACCAAGTTTCTCACTGAAGTACTCGAACTTTAGCCTAGCCAATGGCTTCGTCAGCTATCTGTTCCTCCGTCGCAACATATTGGAGCTTCACTGCTCCCCTCTGCACCATATCCCTGATATAGTGATACTTGATCTCGATATGCTTCGACTTTTCATGGAACACTAGATTCTATGACAACTTCATGCAACTCTGGTTGTCACAATGTATACAAGTAGCATCCAACTAGAGATCAAATAAATTAGACAGTAGCTTCCTCAACTAAACTGCCTCACAACTAGCTGAACAAGCTGCGACATACTCTGCTTTAGTTGTACTTAGTTCCACACAGGATTGCTTCTTGCTAAACCAAGAGATCACACCTAATCCCATACTAAAGCAACACCCTGAAGTGTTCTTCCTATCGATGGAACTGCCTGCCCAATCTGAATCAACATAAACTTTCGGGATAATCTTCTGATTCGCATCATACTGAAGCCCATAATCAACTGTGCCCTTCAGGCACCTCAGAATATGCTTTGCATCAATCAAGTGAACATGTCTCGGATCTGTCAGGAACTAGCTCAAGGTGTTCACAACAAAGCAAATATATGGTCTCATGTTCATCAAGTACATCAAGGACCCAATCATCTGACGATACATCATCGCATCAACCGTCTTTGATGGAGCATCGTTCAATAGCTTCACGTTCAATGCCATAGGTGTGGCCATAGCCTTGCAGTCCATTATCCCAAACCTCTTCACAATCTTTACTGCATACTTCCCTTTTCCAAGGAAGATTCCATCCGTGCTCTACCACACATCCATACCTAGAAAAATAGTGCATCGATACATAACAGGAGCATCATTGGTTTTTCTCCTTCAATCTTGAAGCAAAGCTTGGAATCTGCTTTACTCTTAGTAAAGCCTAAAGTCATTAGTAATCAATCCATCCTGTCATAACATGTCGAACCTTAGATCTTCTACAGTCACTCCCTCTAAAGCAGAGCATCATACTCCCTCTGTCTTCCGTACTCTATGCACTGAAACATTCTATACCATAGTGACAAGTACCTTCCTATGCTACTAATATTCTATGTGATCATCTAGTGTATAGACTTGCATCTTCAACCTTGTAGAAAAGGTTAATATCTTCATCTAGCTCATCATATATGTGTTTCAATTCTTACTGGCTACAAATGTCTCTTCGTAGTCTATGCCTTCTTTTCGTGAGAAGTCTCATGCTATGAATCTTGCTTTGTATCCCACGATGTTTCCATCTACTGCATGATGTAGCTACGAACTTCCCTTCATGTATTGATACTGCATCCTAGACATCATTCTTCTTGAACTGGTCTTCCATTTCTTCTTGGTTACTTCTTCATGGCTGGAAGGTTCTACATCAATCATGCCGCTGTATTTGTCATATTATTCTTCATTTTCAAATGTCGCCACTTGTTCTTCGGAACAAGTCTTATCCTTCTTTGCTTGCAGGCGATTATGTATGCGGTCTTTCCTACAAGTCAAATGAATTTGCATGGTTAGAAACATTTCATAAGGAATATTCATACTAGAAAATACCTGTGCATAAATATATGATCATGCAACTACTTTAGCCAATACAACATTCATCCATATCTCACAGAAACTTTTCTAGATGCCTTCCATCTCTACTAGGACAACATTGAGATTGTGCACTAAGCCCATATGTCAGCAAAGAGGTTTCATTCTAGATAAGTAGCAATGGAGAGTTGTATAGTAGCATGAGCTACTTACCCTTCACATGCATATCAGTAGTATACTATCATTAATGCAAACATTCTATCATGCATAATACATTACTGAATATAAACAAATGCATAACAAACCAATGAAATGACAATTGAATACTTATCTTTATTTGTTTCGTGGGTAGACTCCTTCTTGAGCCTTCAGCTTCATCATCTTCTTCATTCATAATATCATCGTTTCTTATCCAAATGCTCAGGTGGATAAGAGATTCTTCAAGAGTTGAGTCCTTTGTTTTCCTCATCGCTTGAGGGATCTTCTTTGGATGGTGAGAGCTTGATCTTCAATTGCTCCCATCTTCTCTTCTCTTCTTATGAGTCGAGCTTCTTCTTCTTCCCAGAGTCTACTAAAAGTAATCACTTCCTTCTGGCACACATTCCTTGAATGAATGAATCCCATGATCCTAGGAGGCCATTCAAGGTGGCCATCACCACTTCTGCATTCTTCACTTCTTCTTTTACCACTTAAAGTTGTTCTTTGATTTGAGAGACCCTTATGACTGCATGGTCTCTGCATTCTGGATCTTCACATTCTTCAACTGTTTTCTTAAGGTCATCTTCTGATGTATGTTCTTCCCTTCAAATAGCTTGGTCAAGGAATCAAACATCTTCGGTGTCTTTAGGGAAGACACTTGTGGTAAAAGTTGATCTGTGATTGAATCAATAATGATCTTCTTGGCCTTGACCAAGTTCTTCTTGTGTAAGGCTTCTAACCTCATCTCCGTCTGGAACTGGAACCTCTCTACTCATGTAGGTGTCCAATTCATTTTATTCAGAGAGATCATATACTTCCATACTTAGAAGTTGTCAACTTCACCAAGCTTATCATCAAGTTGATGTGATAGATCACTTTGAAATGAGAACCTCAAATGAAAATAGCAAAGGATTAGATCTTACCGATTTGAGGTGTCCATCCTGGTTCTGGAGCTGGCTGATCTAGGGTCTGTCATAGAAACCCTAATTTTCAAAACTTGGAATATTTCATATCTGATTGGATATACAAATATATCTCTTCAAATGGAGCTATCCAATGTACTCCTTTTCTGAAAACAATGGAGGGAAGCTCCCAGAACAGGAAGCCCTAGTTTTCTAATTTCTTCTGCAGAAATTCCTGTCACTTTTTCTATGATATCTCTTTAATTACTACTCCTCTATGTCTAAAATTTCTCATTGATGTAACTACACATGTCCCTGATCCAACACCATAGTTTTCATCAGAATTGGTTTCACCAATTGGGATTTATGATACTTTTCCCAAGGTGACCTGTTACAGGAGTTTTCAGAATAGAAAAGTTGTATGGTCTTCCATGTGTCACTGTTTCATATTCTGGGTCTGAACTTTGGACCACCAAAATAAAGTTCGTACCCTTTCTGGAACAGCTTCAGGAATTCCATTTGGACCTCCGTAGCCTAAGCTATAGCAATTCTCCAGGTGTCCTATTTAGGGATGAATTCTAGAAGAGGATGGAACCCTAACTTGGAGGGATGATATCTCCCAAAATATAGTGAATATAAGGCTGAATTTTGGATACAGTGTTCATCAGGATTTCATCTTCGGTCCTTACAATTTTTCGCTCATGCACCTTCGTCAATATTGGGATATAGTCAATGTACCAAAACTTAGCAGTTTTAGTACTTAGGGTTTTTCTAGCTCGGGGTCAAACTAGGGTTTGACTTTCCCGGAGTTTCACCCAACCAAATTTCTTGATCAAGGTCTCTAAACTTCAATTTTGATGAGGATAACAATCCTAAGCTGGGCTCACTCAAAAATTTCTCTTCTGTAGAAAGCCCTAATTTTCGCATCGAAAACTGAAAATGCTCAGAATCGAATTATGCTTCAACAGAAAGATGCACCCTTCAATGGAGAGTCATCCTAGCATACTTTTGCTGATGGATTGTGGAGAGAGACCCAAAAATTAAAAATCCCTAGCTTCTACAACTACACAATGTCTTTTTCTCAGGTTAGCTCTGATACCATGTTGGATTTTTATCTTATAAGCTACCATTACGATCTTAGGATCTTTAACTAAGAGAATAACATGCACAGCAATAAAACATAAGCACAACGCAAGAGACAAGAGACAGAAAGAATTTTCCTCGGGGAAACCATAAAGGAGAAAAACCTACAACTTCCTCAGAGATAAAATTAGCACCAAAGGTAAAACCAAAAAATAGTAAGATGATCTCTCGATAGCAGCAGTCTCTCTCTCACACACTGAGAGAGCTTCTCCTCTCTCACTCATGCGCCCCAATGAGTGAGTGTGTGTGTATGAGTATCATAAATAGAGAGGCTCTTACTCTCTATTTATATTCTTCCATTCACTTGGAACCCACTCGAACATGTCGGCCTCACTTAACAATTACTTACTAGAGCCAACATCTCTAGGAGTGTCTAATAACCCTAGTGCCCCACCATTTGTGGGGACTTTGCCTCCTCCAACCAATAGGAGGGTTACATAACGGTGGGGACTATTGCCCCAACTTACAATGACTCACCTAGGGTCGACTTCACTAGGATAGTCTAATAACCCAAGGGCCCCACAACTGTGGGGACTTTAACCCTTGACCAATAGGAGGGCTACCCACAATGACTTGACAAGACTTTCTCATTATAGAAACTTCCCGGAATAAACATCGGGGTATGACATGACTCAAATACATTACAATACATCCCGGAATAAACATCGGGTTATAATACATAGGAAATACGAATGAATACATTCTGAAGTTACAATTACATCAACAAAATCAAAAGCACCGCACACCTTCTAATTCACCAATTATGATATTTTCATGTATCCCAATGCAGTTCCTTAGAAGAGGATTCCCTCTAGGGTTTGTGGATAAAACCCTAGGGAAATTTTTATGGTGGACCATAATTACAAAATCACGACTATTTTTAGATTTTTAAATTTATTTAGATTTTAGGGTTTTTGCAGTAGTAAAATGTTTCTATGTATAAAATAAAATAAAACATGTAAAATTTGATATAAAGAGGATTGATCAATAGCATATTCCATTATTGTATGGAATCCTAGGGCTATGAGAGATCGAGGCTGACATGCCTCCTCTTGAGATGGTATTCAATACTTGCAACAAGTGCTAAGCTAGAAATCTCAAGGGTTAGGTAGTAGAACCCTAATTAAGGAAAATAGAGGAGTCCAAGGCCCATGGAAAAAATGGAGAGATCCTTGGTAGGAATGTCTCTTCAAGCAAGTCAATAAAATGCTAGAAAATAAACCCTAAACCATTCCAAGGAACTTAAAGAGCAACGTTAAACTAGGGTTAGGAGATAAACTTACCAACATTAGTAAAAAATGAGAAATATAATGCATCTTAGGTCACCCTTGATAATCAGTTACTATAACTAGTCTACCATCAACTTAGCATGTTCAAAATCAAACCCTAGAACATCATCAATTCATCTTTCAAGCAAAGAATACAACCAAGAGAGATGTGTGAATAGCTTGAAATATGTAATATACCAAGAGAAAAAGAAAAGATCTCATATTTGAACCCTTGCCCATAATTTAAAATGAGATGAGGTTGTCTTATTTATATGAGACAACATTCAACCTTTTACAAATTTGAGCCTATAAGTTAATGAAAAAATATAAAATTCTAGGTTAGTGCACCCACAAACTTGGGGACTAAACCATACAATGACATAAATTAAGAATAAAAATATGCAACTAGGCTTCACCAAGTGCAAAGTGATCCAAAAGGAGGATTTCATGCCCCAACTAACTCTAATGAATGCTTGTCCCTCAATGCCCTCATTTTCTAAAATTGTAGGTTTATTATTAAGGAGTGGCGTCATGGGTTTGGAGACCAGAACAAGGGGATTTCTATCAAAACAATAGGTCCAATAGGGAAAAATGATGTGTGGTAAGAAATGTATGACAACCCTTACATGCACAATCACCTTTACAAACACAAATATTAGTGTGGTCATGTCTCTTAAAGGACACATCCCAAGAAGTACCAGACACCACAATAGAGAATTTTTTAGGTAAAAAAAAAGGCCTCAAAATAAAGAAAATGTACTATAAAGATCACATAAAGATTACATAAAGATCAACCAATCAAATTTTAGAGGATGGCATCATCCCCATGGTCAAGGTGGCATTGCTTGAATTAAAATACCACTTGTCACATTTTCAATCGTAGATGAAAACCCGTAATTAACCATGGTAGTTCTCTAAATATCTTATAAATCATAAAGTAAAGTACCTACTTAACTTTTTTTAATATAACCAGCGTAGATCCAAATCCTAGGCTCTATCAAGCACCGAGATGGATCAAATCTTCAGAGGTGCAAACTTGTTCTCAGGTATTGCACTCAAGGAGGTGCAATATGTGAGAAGAGGTGGTTTGATCCCTCTCGGCACTTGATAGAGGCTAGGATTTGGGTCTAAGCTGGTTACACTACAACCCAATAGGGGGAAGATGTTGTCCCATAACATAACATAAGACATAACATTAAATGTTACATTACAAAAAAATAAACAATTAAAAAAATAAGATTTTTTTTTGAAAGTTATGTTTGGTAACTTAAAATAACAACATTTTTTTCCATACAAATACTATCTATATGCAATAATCCTATTTTTTAATATTTTTTGTTTTCTATTTTTAAGATCAATTTTTTTCAATTTAATTGACTTAAAGTAATAAGATTAAAAACTTATTTTTTTAATATTCTTATTAATATTGCTTTATTTTTAATTTTGTACCAATATTATAATATATTAATAAAGATGAATGTTAATTTTTTAATATTTTAATATTATTATTATTTAATTTTTTATTTTTTATTTTATAATATAATTTTTTAACCAAAATGAATATTAGAGTTCTTTAATGAATATTAGAGTTCTTTAATATTGACATTATTTATATATATTAAAAAATTAAATTAAATATATATAATTAAATATATTAAAAAAAATGATGATTTCTTAAAAATAAAAAAATAAAAAAATACATAATTGAATAATTATACAACCACTGATTTTAATCTATACTAACAACTAAACAAAAATATATTTTTTATTTTACTTTTCATTTGAGAGAATGTATCTCATTATTTTCGCTTACGATCCAATATAATAAGGTTGTTTCCGCAGTCTATGTACCTTCGTGAAATATATGCCTAAGAGTTTCATTTCATGTGTATCGTAGGTTTAGGACTATGCCCTAAAATGTAATGTTCATATCCTTCTCATTCATTGAAAAATTTAAATAAGCAAGGTTGAATATTATTAGGAATTTATTGTTTTATAATTGCTTTAAATAAATAAATTATAAAATAAAAAATTTATAATTTTAACAATCTTAATAATTGTGGCTTCATAGAAGTTCTCTATGAAATCCGTCACGTATACATTAACAAAAAAAAAAAATACTAGTATTTAGAACAAAATAACTGCATTATAATTTAAATAAATAAAACTGCTATCAATATTTTGAAAAAAAATACAGTATAATTTGAATTTGGATAAGTGTGTTTTTAACTTATGAGAAATTTTGTGTGCTTCATGATCGAGAATTTTCGGTGGAACTCGAGTTTTCTTATATCCCTATATGTTTATTAGGTATGTGGTTTATTAGGTATGTATTTATTATCGTAAAAAGGTGCCCTACTTTTCAAACGATATAAATTTATTGCATGGCAATTCAACACAACCTGTGAGATTTGTTCGTAATTATTATTCATTGTCAACCCTCATCCAATCTACTCCATGTCGACAGCAATATTATTTTCCTGAATATTAATAGAACAGGCGAATATAAAATTTGCCATTTGAAATTGCAATAGAGAAGCAACAATACTATTTTCTTGAATATTAATAGAATACGCGAATATAAAATCGCCCTTTGAAATTGCAATAGAGAGGAAAGGTGCTCTATTGGCTGTGTGAGGGTCCATATGTTTCTGTGGAAGGGAAGCTAGTTTCGGCTAGGGTTTCCCATCATGTTGTCAAAGATGGCAGAAGCCTCTTTCCACTTCTATGCGTTCACGTTTGAGAGAATGAATAGTATTTTCGGTAATTTGATAAATAGTTATTATTTACTCTATATAAGAATAAAATGCAATACAATAAAATGTTGCCATTTTTTCTTTTTGTGGGAGCTTGATATTTTATAATTTTATATAGTAGGTGTTTAATAGCCTACAAAATCTACTAAATATTTATAGCCTACATTTACATGAGGAATGTTACATAACGTTACAACATCTCCCTCATAATATTTACAGTCAACATGAGGAACGTTACGGAATGTTACATAACGTTACAATATCTCCCCCATACTAGGTTGTAAAGCGCTTCTCTGCACAATAATACCAGCATGGATCCAAATCCTAGACTCTATCAAGCGCCGAGAGGGATCAAATCTCTTTGTAGGTATCCACTGATTTGATTCAAACCAAAAGACACATATTTTTATTTAAGGTCCACATATAATATTTTATTATTAATATTTAATATTATTTATCGCCAACATATNGGTTTTAAAACCATGTGCAAGACCAACATTTTTTATTATTTTGTTAAGTAAAAACATTACAACATCTCCCCCATATTGTGTTTTTTTCCTCACCCATATGTTTTTACGGATAATTAATTTTTTACTTTTTTATTGTTTTATTAGGTAGGAAGATTACAACATCTCCCCCATATTAGGTTTTTTTTCTGGCCGACATTTATTTTTCCCTATAATTAAAAAAAAATATTTTTATTAATAAAAATAACATTACGTAACGTTACATAACGTTACATAGCGTTAGGTAATGTTACAAGATCTCCCCCATACTGGACTGTAGAGCGCCTCTCACCGCAATAATTGTTTTTTCATATTTTTTTGAAAAAACAATATATATGTCTAGAAAGATACCCAAATACCCATGTGCCTTATACACGTTACATAAGTTTGTAAAAGTATACTTTTTAAATGTTTATACTTTTAAGTTGTGATAAAACATTTGCACTTAAAAAGCTTAAATATTTGAAAAATAATAAAATATTAAAAATATACTTTTACTAAACTCACATGGTATAAGAATAATTCACGGTATTTTGTTATAAGATCACGGTATTTCAAATTATACTATAAAGGTTAAAATCCATAACATATGAGAAGGAATATATATGGGAGACATATCACGTGTGTTTAAATTTGAATGATACATATATATTTAATGTAACACAAGGTATATAAAACCCTAACCTATGAAAATGAATAAATAATATTGAAAAGAGAAAATAACACGTGTTTATGATAATATATTTAATGTTTAACATATGATATATGGTAGGTATATTGATGTTGGTGAGGTGAACGAGGAGGGGACTTACAAAAATCTAGGGTTTACTGTGTGTTCAGTTTTTTGTAGGTTGCGTTCAGATGTCGGCGTGCTAGACGGGTTTTCTTTAGCGGTCAAGGACAAGGCTGACATGGGGGAATCCCTTGGAGGTGGGCCGCTTTCCCCTCCCTTGGATAAAGGAAAATAAGTCAAACTGTGTTAGGTCCCAAATTTGCCCCCTTTTTGCCATACTCTGTCCCATCCTTTTCCCCTATTTTCACCCCTATTTTGCAGCTAAATCCTTATCTTTTTCATACAAACCAGCATAAATATATCAGGTATAAATCATTCTTTATTATTTAATTTTATGCTTGGTTTTATTTATAATCATGGATTTTACCTATCGTTGTGCTGACCTATCCATGCTTTGAAAGAAAGATTCAAAATCATAGGTGGCGCAACTGCAACAGTTCATTATATCCAGGTGGTGTGACTGCAACAACTTGCTCTATTTGGAAGATGGTCCCGCTTGGCTTCAACTACTTGCTTAGAATATGCATTCGACATTAATGTAGAAGGAATCTTGGGGGTGCCTTCATGATTGCAACCAGACTATCCGAGAATCTCCCCCAATTCGTTGGGTGTGTCAGCTCGTGAAACAACTCGTAGTAAAAGTTCATCCATTCCCAACCTGGTTTTATGCAAGGAACAATTAGCTGTAACTGCGTTGATGATTCGGCATCCTAAAGATTAAATATCTTCATGGCTGCCTAAAATTTATGTAACAGGCTATCTTTTCTCTTGTATAAATATACACATGCTGGGAAATCCAAGGGTCCGTTCCTAGCTTGTAAAAGATAGTAGAGAAACTGTAACTATGACTGTAATTTTTATCCAATTAATAGAAATGGTGATAATTCTCAGTAGTTTCTTGTTTCAGCTTTCGTGAGCTTTCAACAACATCTCTGTTTGAAGGCCACGGCCTGCCTTCTAACACAGTTGCTGGTAGTTTAGATGTTGTAGGTTATTTTATTTTTAGTTAAGTGTGGGATTTTAGTTTGATGAATATTTATGGTTGGCTATAATTGCATTTATTCAGTGATCACATGCATTGGTTTTCCTTTGGTTTTTGTAGATTATTTGGTCTAACAACCAACTGTATTGTTAATCTTTCATGTTATGCAGTGTGTGTTAGTGGTTGTTACAGACTCACTTAGCCCCTATGTGTGTGTGATTTATATCTCTAGATTTTGCTTGATTAGCTAAATTGTCTACTTTGATGAATTTATTGTGGATTGATAATTAGTGATCATTTTGGCTTGGTAACTTAGACTTTGATTTCTGCAAGAATAATTCTAGGTTAATTCACTTTCAGTTCTTAGATCCTAGAATTTATACTGTAGCAGTAGAAGTCTTTTCAATTCCTAGATGGATAGTTTTACTTTGATTTCCTACAGTGGATTAAGTCAGCTAAAGTAGTAATTAGAATTGAGTGACTTTCATTTGATTGATCAACTACTGAACATGTTTATGCATATACTTTGCTAATTTCCTTTGAGATAACAGACTTCCATGGGTTGACAATTAAGTATTGAACACTCTTCTTGTTAATTAATTAACAAGTATATAGAGTTCCCAACATTTTGGCGTCGTTGTCGAGGAAGGTAATTGATAGGCATAATTGGTAGTTGAATTGGTTCATTTTTCTTTAGTAGGTATGTTTTTAAGCTTGCATGATTTATAGTTTGCATGAATACTATAAGAACTCAATGAGATATTCCAATAAATCCCCAAAATACTAACTTGGAAGGTGGTAGAGGTCATGGCGGACATTAATTGATGATTTAGTGTCCAGGCCCTAATTCTTCTACTGGAGCTTGAGATCAAGGACCATTGTTTATTATAAGAAGTGTTGCGTTGTTTCTCCTAGGGTAGAAGCATCAGTGTCAAAAGTGGAGAAAACAACAGGAGTTGTCACACCATCTAGTGTCCCTGTGGAAGGAATTCCAGAATATAGGGGCAGTTCTGTGGGAGAAGGTGGACTAGAGGTGGTTTACCATATCGATGAAAAGGAAGTTACAAAAGAGGAGTAGTCACAATTTTAGTAGAAGTTGGAAAATTATAAGAAGCAAAAACTGGAGGAGGAAGAGATAAACATGAATAACGAACGTCTCCCCGACAATCATGAGGAAGAAGTGGGGAAGAATCATGATGATAATGGTGACCTCTAGCATGAGGAGACATTAATTGAGACACTTCAGTTCCCCATTAGACAACCAACTAGAGAGGCCCCCATGAAGAACATTTCACCCTCAGTGTTACCCCACTTTCATGGGAAGGCCACAGAAGATCCAAATGAGTTCCTCTTTGAGTTCAACATTCTCTGTCGATGTTATGACTACACCTTCAGTGAGCAAAAAGTGAAACTCTTTTAGGCTACCTTAAAAGATAATGCTCTATGTTGGTTCATGAGCTTGGGTAGCGAAACTGTCACAACTTGGTAGTAGATGAAACAAGTGTTTCTCGGAAAATATCAAGAATATTGTAGAACAAAGGACAAAAGAGAAGAGTTATTCAAGATGGTGCAAAAAGATGAGGAGAGTTTGGAGGATTTTTTGGAAAGGATCCTGTATAATGTGCAGATGGCAAGACAAACCACTATTGGAAGGGATGTTCTTAAGATTATTTTACTGCGAGGAACAAGAGATGACTATTTAGGCATGCTTAACCTGTTATGGAAGGGAGATATCTCCAAGGAATCCTTTGATCACATTGTGGACTTATGTCGACGGTATTCCAAGGGATGTACATGAACCAGTACAAAGGATCGAGACATTTTCTCACATGCACAAAAGCCAGCTGGTGGAGGAGTTACTTGGGAAGAGATTGGAAATCTCCTCAAGAGATTCAAAACCGACATGACGAGTTCCATCTCTTCACAACTGGATGTTATGAAAGAAAAACAAAAACAAGTGGCTAAAGATATGGTACTTGGGGTGTTTTTCCCTAAGTGCAAGAAGAAGCATCCTCTGAAGAAATTTCCACTTGACAAGGGAGAAGTGTGTGGACTGTGTGAATTGGAGCATGAAACTAAAGATTGTCCCTCACTTTCAAAAGATAAAGAAATCTTTCAGGAATCCACTATAGACATGAAACAAGCCTGTTTTATTTTGCAGTAGAAACCGTGGATACCACGGGCTCCAGGTATGTATTCTGATCCTACCCCTTTCAATTCTTGGAATAATTCTAGTAATCAATTTCATCAACCAAAATAATTTCCTAAGACCTAGTGGCATCAACCTTCGCAATCTAAAGCACCATACCCAAACTCCCGGACTTCATGGGAACCCAAGTCAAACCAACAAGCTCCTTGGTCCCCTAGATGGAGAAATCTGTATCTAGGAAACCGATTTCCTTAGAACCAGTTTCGTCATAATCAATTCCCGCATAACCGACCACCTTATCTGCAGTATCCGCAACCTCAACTGCATCTCTCGAATAATGCTCCACCAATGGGTGCACCAATCAATCCTCAACTGCCTTCTCAACCTAACCCCAATCCCAACAATAAGGCAATGCAACAATTTGAAATTTCTATCATGCCAGCTTACTCCATTTCCCCTCTCCCTTGCAATAATTTACACCTATGATCGGGAAGGGTATTGGAACCAATAATCATTGAGGATGTCCCACCCTCTATAAACGACAAAGGAATGAATCCACCATTTGGAAATTCATTCAGTGCAGTGATCCCCATTATTGAGGATGTTGAAAGACCAACTGAAACACTGGTTGAAACACTATCTGAAACACCAATTGAGACACATGATGAAACAACAACTGAAACACTTACAGAGACATGCACTAAAATGCAACTTACATAGTGATCTAAAGAACCATCGTATCCTAAATGATTAACCTTACAAAAGATCATGGAACAACCTAGCTTCAACCTCCTAGGAAGGTTGAAAATGTTTATGTAAGAATTCTAGTGTTACAAGCCCTACATGGTGTACCCATTTATGCCAAAATAGTCAAAGACCTGGTTGTGAAAAAACTAGGAAGGAAACCAAAAGACCCCACTACAGTACATGTGGTAGGACAATTATCTGAACTAATAATGGGAAAAGTCCCATTGGACAAATACACTAATCCATGTAACCCCATTGTCATGGTATGTATTGAGAAGATTCAAATCTCCAATTTTTTGGTCAACCTAGACGTGTCAATCAATGTTATGACTATTGAGACCTTTAAACAACTGGGAATCAGTAATTTGAGTCCTACCCCAACCATACTAGAGATGGGTGACAGATCTACCATTACACTGGAAGGAGTTGTGGACGATGTTGTGGTATCCATTTTTTTATGGGAGTACCTCATAGACTTCATTGTTTTACAGTCGAATTCACCATTGGGGGGACACCCTTTGATCTTGGGAAGACCCTGGATGGCTACAATAGATGCATACATCAGCTGCATATCAGGCTCCATGAAAATTTCTGATGGAAACACCATTAAAAATATGACTTTATATCCTCTAGCTAAACAAAGCCTAGATGTTGAAATGTAGCTATGGATGGACTTAGAGGAAGAATGTTTTTTATCTTGGCTGACTAATAGCGATGATGATACACTAGTCAAAGATTCTTTCCCTAATGAACATTTATTTACAGTCTCATCCTTTTCCCCATGGTACGATGGCATTTCCAATTATTTGGTTGTAGGTAAACTTCCATCGCACTTGTCCAAACAAGAAAAGAGGAGAATCTAATAAGCCGTTTTTGACCCCATTTGCATTAAAAGATAGATGATGTATATATTGTAATTAATCATGGTGCAGAGCTAAAGGAAAAAGCCCCACCATCGATTTGGTTGTGTTATGTTTTGGCAGTTGGGATCGTTGCAGATGGTATATTGTGCCATCTGGCACATTATAGTTTTGACATCATGTAAATATGCACTTTAATTAAAATGAACCTACAACCAACTATGACTGCACAACGATAATGAAAAGGGCATGATTTTCCTAAGGATAAGGGGGGGGATTGTTAAACCTTGAGCCTTTGTGGGAAAAAATCCATGTGTCAACCACACATTTAAAACCTCTGTTGTTAGTTGGGGGGGAATTATTGTTGGGAAGTGGTGGGTGGCAAGACTATCAATCCTTGCCCACACACACACTCCACCAGCAGGTTGACCCTCACGTTTCCAGGAAAAACCACTACCCCATCTTGGCATGTGATTTTTTTCCCATTCTCTCCACGATTGCATGGGATGCTTCCACTCTCCCACTCTCCCAAGATTCTTCATCTCATGCAGAGACGTTCTGCTTCCTCATGCACCATTTGGGGGATTCTCCATCGTTTTTCCATCTCACGCAGAGAGCTGGGGGGGGTGCGAATTTGGCTATTGGCATTCTAGGCTAGGGGCATGTATTTTCCCTTACCGATTGTGGTCTGTGTGTATGTTCTTTCCGAGGAACGGGATGAGGATCTATTTACCTTTCCATTTCAGACTATGTACATTTCCCGTGGCTTCATTATTGAGAGCAGGTTGTTGTTTTTTCAGTGTTTTGTTGGATGTGGGTTCAGCTATGATTTGGGGGCTATATTTGTCATTATTGAGTTGTTTTGGCCATGATAGGGCCAAGAACGGCTCAGGGATTGATTTCCCTTGTCCCAGCTGTGAATATCTTGTTTTACTACAGGTATACAGTGGTTGGTCTTCAAACTATGTGGAGTGGGGTTGAAGGCTAGGTATGCTTGAGAAGCCTGGTGTTTGGGATCCACACAGACAGAATTAGATGACTGGCTTTCTTTTCCACAACCCCTGAATGGCACAGGAAGGGAAGTCAGGGCCTGATGGACTATGAAGTATAGAAGGGACTAATTCCTGGTGTTGGGCGTGTCTGGGTGTCTTAGAAGTTAGGCTAGCTCTGGTGTAGGCCTCCTTAGCTCTCCAACGAGACCACCATCTTAGCATTCAGCTTCTCCCAGCTCCTTGATAGACTGATAAACCCTACTGTGTTGGCTTGGCTGATTTGTGTACCTTGGCTATGTGTAATCCTGCTTAGTCCCTTATTCCTTAGGGAATCATGCCCAGCTCGGGGGTGGCAGTGTTGCTGAGAGATTGATGAGCACGCTGGCCTATGGTTGGGTGGAACGTTGTAGCGAAGTAGCTAGTTGCGGGACGAATTCTACATAATATAAGCATTCTTGACTATTTCATCTTTGTAATTACATTTACTATTTAATGAATCATGATGAACATGTTGATCCCTGAATGTATGTTTGCTTCCACTGTGTATATGAATGATTATGCATCTTAGCATGTTTTATGTTTTAAGCATTTTATTTCAGCATGTCATGTACATTCATGTTAATGGGGTGGTTTGCACATATTTTTAATGGTTCGGTAGAATCCTCTTCACCAGTCAGAGGGTCGGGGATGTTATAGAGTGGTATTAGAGCTTACGTTGCAGCATGGGCCTGAATGGGCCATGAAGATGCAATGACAGAGCCATCATTGCAGCATTAGGCCTCAGAGGACCATGAGAAACTAGTTAGCAGATGCAAGTTTCCCTCTGCCCAGAAGAAATATGAATCACAGAAAAATATTCAGAAAATTTTGTTGAAATTTTTTCTAAGTGTCGAGCTCGTCGGATCATCGGAGGACTAAGAGGGAAGCTCCTCTGATACAGCAGAAAATTTAGTCGGAAGGCCACTTGACGGGGGAGAATAGGCAGAAATAATTTCATGAAAATTATTCTAAGTATTAGACCATCGGCTCATCGGAAGGCTTAGAAGGATAGACCTCCAATGCAAACCCTGACGGCGGCAAAAATTAGTTGAGTAAGTAGCTTCCACAGCGGTGGAGATCTCTGAAAGAGCGTCAAAATGTCGATGAAGTTTAGTTGATGGAACCGCCGATGAATACGTTAGTGGAAATTAGATGAGGAAAACGTCAAAACGTCAGCTCTGTTTAAGTTAAAGATCGTCGAAAATTAGATGTTGAAAGTGTCGATACGTCGACGGAAGATAAATGAAGTTTCGGCGAAAATTAGTGAACAAGAGCGCTGATGCAGAGGAGAAAAGCCTGAAAATTAACTTTAAGTGTTGAAAGCTTAAGAAGAAATTAGTTGTTTGGACTGCCAATGCCGTTGGTGAAATTTAGCTGATGGCCCAGCCGACGCGGCGGCGGACAAAGAAGGAAGTTTTGTTGAACTGTCGGTGAAAATTTAAATGATGGAGCTGCCGATGCAGCGGAAAACATCGACGAAAGTTAGACGATAAGGGCACCGACGCAGAGGAGAAAAGAGAACAAAATTTCTCTAAGTGCTGGAATCATTGAAAAAAGTTTGTTGACTAAGCCACCGACACATCGGAGAAGATTAGTGGTTCGTACCATCGACACGTTGGGAGAATTTAGTTGTTTGGTCCGCCAATGGGCATCAAAAAATTTTAGTTGTTTGGGTCGCCAACACAGCGAAAGTGTTTAGTTTTGCTCCGCTAACACATAGTGTTTAGTGGTTCCGATCACCGATAGGTTGTATGGTCCTCATAACCCACAGATGGTTTGTTACCCGTCGTTGCGTATGCCTAAGGAACTATCCACCTGAAGAATAGTGCTTTCGATCGCCGATACCGTGCCATGGAGTTAGTTTCCTCACCGATGCTATAGGGGTTAACAGTTCCGATTTCCGATATACTGTCATTGCCAATAATAGTCCTTGGCATCGCCGATAATAGTCCGGAATCCTAGATGACTAAGGGTTCGACACATCGGATAAAAATAGACGAACAAACCGCCAATGAGCAGCGGAGTGTCAGAATTTTAGTTGGGAAGAGGTTCGATTGAGCAAAGGAAATTTTGAGTTTTTCAAAGTGGGATTTCTCAGTGAATTTCAGTGGATTTTTCAGCAGATTGTCAGTGGATCACAGGGCTGAAAAGGAAGAAAAGTCTAGGTGGTTGAAGTTGGCAATTTGGACTAGAATACAATTGTATGTAAAAGTGTATAAATTTTGGTGAAAATCGTCATTCTAGAAGTGGTGTGATTTTCAGATCCAAAGTCAAAATGGAGCATAGGGATAGGTGTTGGAAAGCTTATTCAGCACGGAACAAGGGAGAATCACCAGAATTTGAATGAGGAGTAGAAAAGTACTAGCAGTTGCTGAAAAGAATTGTGTTGTTGTCAGTATGGACAATCTGAGGATTGCATGCCTAGAGATAGCAAAGACCATGAAGTTGAACAAGCTATTATGTGGAAGAGGAATTCCAAGCAAAGATGAGGGTTTTGAAAAGTGGAAAAACCAACGACAACATGAGCATGGTTGAATATGTTGCTGATGCTGATGAATGTGACTAGTGACCCTATGTGGAAAGGGATAAGGAAACAAATCCAAGATCAAAAGTTGGTGAGAAATTTCTGCAATCTCCTGCAAGAGACCAACCAAACTGGTAATGTCAAGGCTGTAAGTAGGATCCATGCAGGTAATGGTTTAATTATGACAATTGCATGAAGTGGAAAAGCAAGAGATCTCATACCATGTGGTTATTTAAAATTTATACGACATTCATATAGAAGTATATCTTGCCTTGTGAATGTTGATATGAACTTAATAACCAGGACAAGTGAGGACTGGTGGTCTTGATTATAATAATGCATCCTATATGAGGTAGTCCTAGTCAGGCCATGGTATGTTTGAATGCATAGTACTCCTGAATCAATACAAGGTGGCATTGAGTGGATATGCATTAAGAGATTTTATAAATCTTGTAGTTATGAATTGAATGGATGCATATGAAAAGTTTGAGTAAACGTTGTAAATATGCATACATAAGTGTAGGTACAAATGTTGTGATGCATTGCATGAATGCATCGAGATAATGCTTGTTTATCATGACTAACTAATGGTTGAAATGGTGAATTGATGATAATTCTAGAACCATTTCAAGAGCTGTTATGAATGCAAGATAGTAAGTGCATGAAAAGGGTAGTCATGATCGATTGGCTGCTGGAAAATGCTCTATGGATGGGCAAGGTGGTACAAATGATACACTTGTGAAGTAAGGAGTATCTAAACACTTCATTTAAATTGCATAAATGATGTGACTTTGCAATTTTAGTATGATAATGATTCACATGAAGTAAATGAGTTTTGGTAATATTGATGCGATTAACAGCTCGAAGTATTTGAATTCTATAATTTTGAAAATTCTTCAGTGATTGTTGCAGCAATGAAAAAGTTATATGCATCAAGACTTACCAAGTGTTTGGCTGATTGAAGCTCAAATTTCAGGTAGATTGTTTGGGGCGTGGAAATATGGGTAACACCATGACAAAGGTCGAAATTTACCCTATGAAAGAGCCAAACCACATGAGAAGAGTCTCATGGCTGTGAAATTAGTCTGTATGCAGACGGAGTTGTCAATTTAAATTTGTAAATTTCATATTTGAGAAATTACTGACAACTACTAATCACTATTGGCTTGCATAAAATTGTGTCAGGAGGATGCATTGTAAGTAGGTGTTCATGTTATGCTAGTAAGCATAAAATCATAATGGGCATAGTGTTGCTACTTACAAGAGACCAACAAATGAGGATCACCTCATTGCCAAGCAAATCAATTTTTGTAGTAGACAGAGTTGCAAATTCACATTGAATTTAATTACTAATGCCATTGCTTGGTTATGGAACAATCAAATTTGGATTGTATTGTTAGATAATGATTGACTGTTTGTCTACTTGATGAATGTGCCAGGGGTACACATTGCAGGAAGACCATGTGTGATGGGATGCAGGAGCCAAACTTCATGGGGAGGTTTTCCCCTATCTTGGAAATGGGTTTTGGGTGAACTCCATTGGACATTTTGGAAATGTCCAATTTGCACTACATGTTTGGTAAGCAACATGAGTGACATGGTATAGATTATGTCAGTAAGAAATGTGTGGGATATGGAATGTAAAAAGGAGTTGGGGATGACAAACTGAGGGACTGTCAACTTACAGAAGGGATCCCCCATTCCTCCTTAACGAAGGAATACTACATTAGCAAATGGATAAGTGTTCTGTGACCCTAGCTAAGAATATGCATGTCAAATTGTTAAATTCCATATGCAGATCATGTTTTGATTTTATTTCCATTATGACAAATTTCTTGAGTATGAATATAACCTACATGGCTCAAACCGGAAAGGGGTGCACACTTTTCCCGATGTCGAGTCATGAAAGGGTTTTTAATATTGACTACACCCTAGGGAGTGGATGTGTTGATGAATATGTAACTTCGGAATGTATTCTTCTATGTATCTTATGTATTGTAACCCGATGTTTATTTTGGGATGTTTCTATTATATATTTGAGTCATGTGGTCATGCCCTGATGTTCCAATCGGGAGGATTAATAATGTAAACAAGTCATGTCAAATCATTAGGTAAGTCCCCACAGTTTTGGGGCACTCGAGTTATTATACACTAATTAAGGTGTAGGCTCGGGTAAGTAATGTTAGGTCGATCCTACGTGTGAAAATGCAATTCAAGTGAACGGAAGAATATAAATAGAGAGTGAGACTCTCTATTTATCACACACATCATTCACTCTCTTAAGTGAGGCACACTTGTGGAGGAGGAAATATACTGGGACAAGAAGGCCACTGCTGTTGGGAGATCTCTTACTGTGTTGGTGCTGATTTTATCTCTAAGGAAGTTGCGGGGTTTTCTCCTTTATGGTTTCCCCAAGGAAAACTCTTTGTGTCTCTTGTCTCTTGTGATGTGCTTATGTTTATTGTTGTGCTTGTTATTCTCTCAGTGAAAAGATCCTAAGATCATAATGCTAGCTTAATTGTTGAAAAACTAACATGGGATCAGAGCTAACCTAAGAAGAAGACATTGTGCAGCTACAGGAACTAGGGCTTCCTATTTTGTGGATCTTGCTCCACATATTTTCAGCAAAAGTATGCTAGGATGACTCTCCTTTGAAGGGTGCATCTTTCTGTCGATGCGGAATTCAATTTCAAGCATTTTCAGTTTCGATGTGGAAATTAGGGCTTTCTACATAAGAGAAATTTTTGAGTGAGACCAGCATAGGATTGTTCTCCTCATAAAAACCGAATTTTAGAGACCTGGATCAAGAAATTTGGTTGGGTGAAACTCCGGGAAAGTCAAACCCTAGTTTGACCCTGAGCTAGGAGAAACCCTAAATATTAAAACTGATAAGTTTTGGTACAGTCGCTATATTATAAGATTGGCAAAGTCTCAAAAGATGAAAATTGCAGGGGCCAAATATAACATCTTGATGAACACTGTATCCAAAAATTAGCCTCATATTCTCTATATTCTGGGAGATAAGATCTCTCAAAGTTAGGGTTCCAGCCTCTTCCAGAAATCATCCATAAATAGGACACCTGGGGATAATTGCAATATCTTGGGATACAGAGGTCCAAATGGAAATTTTGAAGATGTTACAGAAAGGGTACAGATGGTACTTTTGGTGTTCTGAAGAGCAGACTCAGAAGATGAACCAGTGATACGTGGCATGCCGTACAACTTCGCTATTCTGAACAGTCCTATAACAGGTCACCTTGGGAAAAGGATCATAAATCCCAAATGGTGAAACAAATTTTCATGAAACCTGTGGTGTTGGATCAGGGACATTCGAGTTACCTCTGTGTAAAATTTCATACATATAGGAGTATTAATTTCGGAGATATCACAGAAACAGTAACAAGAATTTCTGCAGAAGAAATTGGAAAATTAGGGCTTCCTGTTCCGGGAGCTTCCTTCCACTGTTTTCAAAAAAGGAGTACATTGGACAGCTCCATTTGAAGAGATCTATCTGTTTATCCAATCATATCTGAAATATTCCAAGTTTTTGAAAATTAGGGTTTCTATGACAAACCCTAGCGACAAGGACGGAGACCTCAAATCGGTAAGATCTAATCCTTTGCTATTTCCATTTGAGGTTCTCATTTCAATATGATATATCACATGAGCTTGGTGACAAGCTTGGGGAAGTTGACAACTTCCAAGCCTGGAAGTATTTGATCTCTCTGAAGAAAATGGATTGGACACCTACATGAGTATAGAGGTTCCAGTTTCATAGGGAGATGAGGTTAGAAGCCTTTCACAAGAAGAACTTGGTCAAGGCCAAATAAGACATCATGCTCATGCTGCAGAGGATGATGAACCATCCAGAAAGAGATCCAGATATTAAAGTGAAGATTATTCAAGTGAGGATGAATATGTTCTGATATCAGCTCTCACAGGTAACATTACTCATGGAAGTGATGATTGAATTATAGACAGTGGAGCTTCCAAACATATGACGGGACTCAAGGAATCCTTTGTAAGACTGTCAGAACATAAATCACCTCACAAGATGAAACTAGGAGATGACTACCAATATCCAATAAAAGGTAGTGGGGAATATTCATACAAGCTAGACTCTGGTAAGTCTCTAACAATGAAAGAAGTATTGTTTGTTCCAGGACTCAAGAAGAACCTTCTCTCCATTTCAGCATTGATGCAAAAGGAATGCGGGTTGCATTCATAGATGGTCAAGTCATCATGTGGCCAAAAGGAAAGACTATCGATGATGCGGTAGTGATTGGAGAACAAGAAGGAGGTTTGTACAAATTGAAGGGCCATCCAGAACAAGCCTTGATCCATGACATAGTAGAGCCAAATGAGCTTTGGCATAGAATGCTTGCACATGTGCATTATAGAGCACTACCTATTGCAAGCAAAGCTATTTGAAGGGAAGAACAAAAATCAGAATATGACCTAAAGAAACTAGTTGAAGAATGTGAAGATCCAGAATGCAGAGACCATGCAGTCATAAGAGTCTCTCAAATCAAAGAACAACTTGAAGCGGTAAAAGAAGAAGTGAAGAATGCAGAAGTGGTGATGGCCACCTTGAATGGCCTCCCAGGATCGTGGAATTCATTCATTCAAGGAATGTGTTACAGAAGGAAGTGCTTACTTTCAGCAAACTTTGGGAAGAAGAAGAAGCTCTACCCATAAGAAGAGAAGATAAGATGGGAGCATTTGAAGATCTGGCTCTCACCATCCAAAGAAGATCCCTCAAGCAATGAGGAATATGAAGAAATCAAATCTTGAAGAACCTCTTATCCACCTTAGCATTTGGATAAGAAACGATGCGATTATGAATGAAGAAGACGATGAAGCTGAAGACTCAAGAAGGAGTATACCCAAGAAACAAATAAAGATAAGTATTCAATTGTCATTTCATGATATTATTTTGTTATTCATTTATTTATATTCAATTGATGTATTATGCATGATAGGATGTTTGCATTAGTGACAGTATACTACTAATATGCATGTGATGGGTAAGTAGCTCATGGTGCTATACAAATTCTCCATTGCCACTTATCTAGAATGAAACCTCTTTGCTGACATATTGGATTAGTGCACAATCTCAATGTTGTCTTGGTAGAGATGGAAGGCATCTAGAAAGTTTTAGTAAGATATGGATGAATGTTGTATTGGCTAAAGTAGTTGCATGATCATGCATAAGAACTTGCCAGTATAAATATTCCTTATGAAATGTTTCTAACCATACAAATGCATTTGACTTGTAGGAAAGATCGCATACATAATCACCTACAAGCAAAGAAGAATTAAGACTTGTTCCAAAGAGCAAGTGACGACATTTCAAAATAATATGACGAGTGCAGTGACATCATTAATGAAGAACCTTCCAGCCACCAAGAAGAAAGGGAAGGCCAGTTCAAGAAGAATGATGTCTAGGATGCAGTATCGACACATAAAGAGAAGTTCGTAGTTCCATCATGCAGTAGATGGAAACATCGTGAAATACAAAGCAAGATTCGTAGCATAAGGCTTCTCACGAAAGGAAGGCCTAGACTACGAAGAGACATTTGCAGCCAGCAAGAGTTGAAACACATACATGATGAGATTGATGAAGATCTTAACCTTTTCTACAAGGTTGAAGATGCAATTCTATACACTAGATGGTCACATAGAATTTTAGTAACATAGGAAGCTACTTGTCACTCTAGTACAGAATGTTTTCAGTGCATAGAGCATAGAAGACAGAGGGAGTATGATGCTCCGCTTCAGAGGGAGTGACTACAGAATATATTGAGGTTCAACATGGTACAACAAGATGGATAGATTGCTGAAGACTCTAGGCTTTAATGAGAGTAAAGCGGATTCCAACCTTTGCTTCAAGGTTGAAGACGGAAGACCAGTGATGCTCCTGTTTTGTGTCGATGCACTATTGTTCTAGGTATGGAGGTGTGGTAGAGTACAGATGGGATCTTCCTTGGACAAGGGAAGTATGCAGTAGAGATCCTAAAGAGGTTTGGGATGATGGACTGCAAGGCTATGACTACACCTATGGCATCGAACCTGAAGCTATTGAGTGATGCTTCGTCAGAGTCGGTTGATGCTACAATGTATCGTCAGATGATTGGGTCATTGATGTACCTGACGAACATGAGACCAGACATTTGCTTTGCTGTGAACACCTTAAGCCAGTACTTGACAGATCCGAGGGGTGTTCACTTGACAGCTACAAAGCATATTCTGAGGTACCTGAAGGGTACAATTGATTATGGGCTCAAGTACGATGCGAATCAGAAGATTAACCTGGAGGGTTATGTTGATTCAAATTGGGCAGGAAGTGCCATCGACAGGAAGAGTACTTCAGGGTGTTGCTTCAGTATGGGATCAGGTGTGATCTCTTGGTTTAGCAGGAAGCAATCCTATGTGGCACTGAGTACAGCTGAAGCAGAGTATGTTGTAGCTTGTTCAGCTAGTTGTGAGGCGGTATGGCTACGGAAGCTACTGTCTGATATATTTGATCTCCAGTTAGATGCTACTTGTATACATTGTGAAAACCAAATTTGCCTGAAGTTGTCAGAGAATCTAGTGTTTCATGACAGGTCAAAGCATATCGAGATCAAGTATCACTATATCAGGGATATGGTGCAGAGAGGAGCAGTGAAGCTCCTGTATGTTGCGATGGAGGAACAGATAGCTGATGTATTGATGAAGCCATTGGCTAGGCTGAAGTTCGAGTACTTTAGAGAGAAACTTGGTGTTCTCCAGATCGAGGCTTCCTCCCAGAGAAAGTGATGAGACCCATAGCCATTCTGACATGGTGAGAGGATTGGTTCCTTCCATGGTCAGATGTAAGGGCTGAGCCATTCTGTCATGGTG
Source organism: Pseudotsuga menziesii (assembly GCA_001517045.1). Taxonomy (NCBI): domain Eukaryota; kingdom Viridiplantae; phylum Streptophyta; class Pinopsida; order Pinales; family Pinaceae; genus Pseudotsuga; species Pseudotsuga menziesii. The sequence goes on along the minus strand of LPNX010829343.1, from coordinate 281,537 downwards.
AGAGGATTGGTTCCTTCCATGTCAGATATGAGTGCTGAGATCCATAGCCATTCTAACGAGTAGGTCAGATATAAGGGCTAAGCCATTCTGTCATGGTGGTAGGGTTGCTCCCTTCCATGTCAGATATGAGTGCTAGCCATTCTGTCGAGTAGGACAGATGTAAGAGCAATTGCCATTCTAGGAATGGAGGCACCTGGTCAGTTACTAGGAACACTCAGTGTAAGAACTGAGTAGCCATTATGCTGTGATAGAGGGATGTGTTCCCACTTGATCAGATGTAAGGGCTGAACCATTCTGTTCATGGCTAAAGGATTAATTTCCTTCCATGTCAGATGTGAGTGTTGGCCATTCCGACGAGCAGGTCGGATGTAAGGGCAACTGCCATTCTCTAGGAGAATGGAGACGCCTGGTCAGTTACCAGGTAGCTCAGTCGAGGAGGACTGGGGGGCATTCTGATATGATTGCTGAGATGTGTTCCCCTCATGATCAGATATGAGTACATGCCCTTCCATCATTGTGAGCAGAATGTGTTCCCGCCTGGATGGATGTAA
>LPNX010829343.1:249551-280607 GCA_001517045.1 Pseudotsuga menziesii | reverse complement strand
GAATGTGAGTGCTGGGCCTTTCTGATGGGATTGTAGTTTACTACATGATTAGATGTGAGTGCTGGGCATGCCTTTCTGACGAGCAGGTCAGATGTAAGTGTTGGGAGAAGACCTACATGAGGGTAGGCCTATAACCAGCATGAAAAAGGGCTGGCTCTGTAGAACTTCCTATGACGAGAAAAATCATGAGATAGCACCAGTGTTGATCCAGATCGAGTGATGATCCAGATCCAGTAATGATGATCCAGCAATGATGATCCAGATCGAGTGATGATCCAGATCCAGTCCAGTGATGTTGATCCAGATCGAGAGATGATCTAGATCCAGTGATGATGTTCTATATTGATCCAGATCGAGAGATGATCCAGATCCAATGATGATGTTCTATATTGATCCAGATCGAGAGATGATCCAGATCCAGTGATGATGTTCTATATTGATCCATATCGAGAGATGATCCAGATCCAGTGGTGATGTTCTATGTTGATCCAGATCGAGAGATGATCCAGATCCAGTGGTGATGTTCTATGTTGATCCAGATCGAGAGATGATCCAGATCCAGTGAATATGACTTGAAGACGAAGATGACTTGAAGACGAGATGATCCAGCTGATACAGAGAAGAAGACCAGTGCTGAAAAGTGTGTCAAAAGAATACCTTCCTAGTTAAGAGGGAGTGTTGATGAATATGTAACTTCAGAATGTATTCTTCTATGTATCTTATGTATTGTAACCCGATGTTTATTCCGAGATGTTTCTATTATGTATTTGAGTCATGTGGTCATTCCCCGATGTTCCGATTGGGAGGATTAATAATGTAAACAAGTCATGTCAAGTCATTAGGTAAGTCCCCACAGTTTTGGGGCACTCGAGTTATTATACACTAATTAAGGTGTAGGCTCGGGTAAGTAATGTTAGGTCGATCCTACATGTGAAAATGCAATTAAAGTGAATGGAAGAATATAAATAGAGAGTGAGACTCTCTATTTATCACACACATCATTCACTCTCTTAAGTGAGGCGCACTTGTGGAGGAGGAAATATACTGGGACAAGAAGGCCACTGCTGTTGGGAGATCTCTTATTGTTTTGGTGCCGATTTTATCTCTAAGGAAGTTGCGGGGTTTTCTCCTTTATGTTTTCCCCGAGGAAAACTCTTTGTGTCTCTTGTCTCTTGTGATGTGCTTATGTTTATTGCTGTGCTTGTTATTCTCTCAGTGAAAAGATCCTAAGATCATAATGCTATCTTAATTGTTGAAAAACTAACAGGATGCACTCCTGGTGTCTCAATACTTGATAGTGAATGATATGAAACATGATTATAGTTTTAGAGCACTCTAATGAGTTTGCTTATATTGCTTGTGTTTCCAAGATAAACAAATGCAGTCTGGTGTTGTACACTAAAGGGAAAAGGATGTTGTGGATATTGTGGGGATGTTACAGTGTCGGCTTAACTACCTGTAGTTTGATAAACCCAACTGTTAGCTGGCTTGGATGAGTAGCCTAATAAACCCGGTAGTGTGTTGGCTTGATTGCCTGCATCCTGATAAACCCAATTGTGCATTGGCTTGGCTAGACAGTCTGATAAACCCAACTGTAGGTTGGCTTGACTGTGCTTGATATGTATAAAAGGATGTGGTGAAGATGTCACTAAAATAGGGCTGTTATATGCTTGGGGATCCATAGTAGATCATGGACCTGGAAATGGTTGTGGTAATGTTCCAAGCCTAGTCAGCATGAAGGTGTACTGGCTGGACATTAATTATTTGATGTTGTGGAGCAGCTTACATGCTGACCTAACACTAAGTCCATAGGCAATCCCAAGGATTGCAAAACGAAGCAGGACCCTGTGGACCAAAGAGGAAACACACAATACAGAAAAGTATTGGATTATTTTGTAGCTTCTTGCTTATGAATAAACATGTGTATATGATCTGGTTATGATATTCTAATCTCTTGTTTAAGAGATAAAAACCGATGAGAATAAAATAAACATGAGAATCTATTCAATGTTTGAATATAGGTATCGCTGGGAGCGAGGACTATGAGGGCATCCTAGTGGTGCATGTGGACATGTGATTGTCCTAAAGAGCTCAAAATGAGCAATAATGAAAAAGGTGCTAGTGGGACTGTGAAGGTCTTAGCAGTCGAGAGTTGTAGACAAACCATGTGGAGAGACTCCATGGTTGAGAGGTCTGGAATAGACCGAAGGCACTAAGTGTCATGACCAAGAAGGGTTGGTCCATCATTCATGGTGAAGTGAAAGAGGCTAAGAGCATGAAAACCACAGTGGTGGTGTGGGTTCCAGAATGGGACAAGACAAAGAGGGGAAAAACTCTTGCTGCTCTCTCTTTCCTTTTGATTATATATATATGCATTGTGAAAACAAAAGATTGTTGAATGCATGTATGACTGAAAATGGAATGTGCGTATTTGCTTAAAGTAAATTGTGAATGCTGGAATGGTTAATTCCCTGCCCAAGAATGGACATGAATGAGCTCATGTGCCTATTGGGAAGGCATGAAAAGTATGAAAGTCCCTTGATAAGACTTAGACTGTCATGCCAATTGGGAAAATAATTGACTGATTTTAATGCCTATATTATGCTTGGTCTAACAGAATTACAATGATGCATTTCACAGGTGAGAAAAGTGAAATCCATTCGTGCACATTGATCATGGTAGCAAACCAAAAAGCTATTGGACTTGGCTGGAAGTCTCCTTCAAATAATTGCCAAGACTCAAGAGAATATTGGAGAGATGCACAAGATATAGAAAAAGGCAGAATGAGATGAACCACCATATTTTGTAAGACTCTATTTGTTTACAAAAGGAGGTAAAAATCCCTCTGGGAGCAATCTGTAAGGGAAGGAAAAGTGGATCAATGATGGGGCATTCATCCAATCGGTCCATTAAGAAATTTTCCAAGCATGAATACTCAAAGGAAATTGAGCAGGTAAAGATGAAGCAACCAGCGAAATGTTGGAAATTCGGAGGACATCATTACCGTCGGGACTGCCCAATGAGGGAACATCAAGAGGGTAGCAGCCACAAAGTTCCTGGACTTGGAGATGAGCCGAAAGATGAGAAGCAGTAGGAGAAGCTCATGGAAGCCAAAGGGCTTGGTCCTGAAAGTTCAAAGTAAATAATTGAACGTGGGACAGATTTGCAAAATTTTAAAATTTTGGATGTGTAAATTGTATATGTATTCCTATGTATTGGAACACCGAGGACGATGTTACTCCAAGGGGGAGGGGATTGTAATACCCTAGTTTTGACCCTGTTTGCATTAAAAGATACATGATGTATATATTGTAATTAATCATGGTGTGGAGCTAAAGGAAAAATCCCCACCATCGATTTGGTTGTGTTATGTTTTGGCAATTGGGATCGTTGCCAATGGTATATCGTTCCATCCGACACATTATAGTTTTGGCATCTTGTAAATATGCACTTTAATTAAAATGAACCTACAACCAGCTACGACGATGCAACAATAATGAAAAGGGCATGATTTTCCTAAGGATAAGGGGGGGGATTGTTAAACCTTGAGCCTTTGTGGGAAAAAAGCCATGTGTCAACCACCCATTTAAAAAATCCGTTGTTAGTTGGGGGGCAGTTATTTCTAGGAAGTGGTGGGTGGTAGGACTGTTAGTCCTTTCCCACATGCACACTCCACCAGCAGGTTGACCCTCATGTTGGCAGGAAAAACCAATACCCCATATTGGCATGTGATTTTTTTCCCATTCTCTCCACACCTGGATGGGACGCTTCCACTCTCCCACTCTCCCAAGCTTGTTCATCTCACACAGAGACGTTCTGCTTCCTCACGCACCATTTGGAGGATTATCCATCATTTTTCCATCTCATACAGAGAGCTAGGGGGGGTGTGGATTCGGCCGTTGGCATTCTAGGCTGGGGGCATGTATTTTCCCTTACCTATTGTGGTCTGTGTGTATGTTCTTTCCTAGGCACGAGCTGAGGATCTATTTACCTTTCCATTTCAGACTGTGTACATTTCCCATGGATTCATTGTTGAGAGTGGGATGTTATTTTTCTGGAGTTTTGTTGGCTGTGGGTTTAGCTATGATTTGGGGGCTGTATGTGTCATTATTAAGTCTTTTTGTCTAGGATAGGGCCAAGAACGACTCAAGGATCGATTTCCCCTGTCTTAGCTGTGAATAGCTTGTTTTACTGCGGGTATGAAATGGTTGGTCTTCGAATTATGTGGAGTGGGATTGAAGGCTGGGTATGCTTGAGAAACTTGGTGTTTGGGAGCCACACATACAGAGTTAGATGACTGGATTTCTTCTCCACAACCCCTGAATGGCACTAGAAGGGAAGTCAAGGCCTAAGGGACTGTGAAGCAGAGAAATAACTGATTCCCGGTGTTGGGTGTGTGTGGGTGTCTTAGAAGTTAGGATAGCTCTAGTGTAGGCATACTTAGCTCTCCAATGATACCACCAACTTAGCATTCAGCTTCTCCTAGCTCCTTGACAGCCTAATAAACCCTATTGTGTCAGCTTGACTAATTTGTGTACCTTGGCTATCTGTAAGCCTACTTAGTCCCTTATTCCTTGGGGAATCATGCCCAGCTCGGGGATGGCAGTGTTGTTGAGAGATTGATGAGCACGCTGGCCTATGGTTGGGTGGAATGTTGCAGCGACGTAGCTGGTTGTGGGACGATATCTACATAAGATAAGCATTCTTGACTATTTCACCTCTGCAATTACATTTGCAGCGACGTAGCTGGTTTAATGAATCATGATGAACATGTTGATGCCTAAATGTATGTTTGCTTCCATTGTGTATATGAATGATTATGCATATTAGCATGTTTTATGTTTTAAGCATTTTATTTTAGCATTTTATGTACATGCATGTTCATGGGGCATCTTTCCCGGATGTTTAATGGTTCGGTAGCGTCCTCTTCACTGATCAGAGGGTCGGAGACGTTACAGAGAATTATACAACAAAGTGCGAAGTACTACTGGATCGAAGACCACCTCTTTTACATAGGACCTTATTTCAAAAGCAGGCCATGTGTGAGGAAGGATGAAATCCACTGTATTTTGAAGGCCTTCCATGATGATCCCTACTGGGGGACATTTTGTCAAAAAAAGGGCAGGCCATAAAATATTAAGGATGTGCTACTACTAGACTACTATATGTAAGGATGCAAGAAAATATATTCAGGCCTTTGATAGTTGCGAGAGAATGGGCCAGCCAAATAGATTAGATGAGATGCCACTCCAGACACAATTGATGTTAAACCTTTTGATAGATGGGCCTTAGATTTTGTAGGGCCTATCAACACTCCACCAAAATAAAAAGTTTACATTCTTGTTTGCACTGACTATATGGCCAAGTGGGTACAAGTGTCGCCTTGGTGAAGGCCAATGATCAGGCTATAATAGAATTTTTATACATAAAAATCTTCACTCATTTTGAAGTACCCAGGGAAATTGTGACAGACATAGAACCTCAGTTTGTGTCCCAAAAGATGGAGGTCCTATTTCAGTAGTATTGTATTCAACACTGAGTCATCTCTCCATACCATCCACAATCCAATGGGCAAGTGGAAACCACGAACAAGGTGATTGAATAAATCCTCACAAAAATAGTGAAAATTCATTGCAAGGATTAGACTGATAGGCCTTTGTAGCATTATGGGTCTACCGTACAATGTGGCATAATACTACAAGATTCTCCCCATACAAACAGGTGTATGGTAAGAGTTTTTTTTTTCCTATTTAATTTGAGATTAAAACTTGGAGAAAAGCTATAGAGGAAAACTTGGATTTAATGGAGGGACAAAAAAACCGATTGAATGAAATGATTGAACTTGCTGAAAAGCTCATCACTGCTCTACATCATACAACCTTAATTCAACAGCAGCACTCGAAATGGCACAATAGATTTATCAAGAAGAAGATGTTATGTGAAGGAGATTGGGAGTTACTATACGATTCATAGTTTAAAAGGGACTTTAAAGGAAAGATACGTACGCGATGGATGGGACTTTACAAGATAGATCGGGTATTTGACAACATAACTGTTCGATTGACTACTATTGATGAAAGTCAGACACCTTTGTTCGCAAATGGTCATCGATTACGGATATATCACAAACCAATCTTGAAAGATGCACTTATTTCATAGGTCACGACTGATCCAAACTGTCAACTGGTACAGGAGCAGGGTTTCTCCCCTATTTATTAAACTTTTTAAGTCTGCTGCAAATTCCACAAAATTTGCATATAAATAAAATGATTTAATTTTCATTGTGTCCTTTTATTTTATTTTTATTTTTATTTTTCGCTATGATGGGGTGTGTTTTTTGAGAATTGTGAATAGATATTTGTGAAAAGGTTCAGGCAAAAAGAGGCAGTTGTGACGGGCCAAGCAATTGCAGAACCGTGGATGGTCCTTCTTCACTAATACAACTCCTTGAAAAAATGTGTGGATAAGATTACAGATCCTTAACGAGAAATTTGTGTTATTAAACCTTGTCGATTTTTTTTGAGATGAAATCTTGTTAATTTTCTTAACTTTTACCCACTGCAACTCCACTATTTTTTGCTAAATCCCACTGCAACCCTAGTGTTTTGGCCGATTTTTGCTGCAACACCGCTAAATTTTATGCTATTTTTGGCCGATTTTCGTTGCAACACCGCTTAATTTCCTGCCATTTTTGGCCGTTTTCCGCTTCAACACCACTAAAATTTCCACCATTTTTGGTTGGTTTCTGCTACAACGCCACTAAAATTTCTGCCATTTTCATTCGATTTCTGGAGTAACATCACTAATTTTTTCACCATTTTTCGCCAATTTCCACTGCAACACTGCTAAAATTTTTGCTATTTTTGGCAAAATTCCGCTGCAACACCCCCAATTTTTCGTTGTTTTGACCAAATTCCACTGCAACACTGCCACTTTTTTTCATTGTTTTGATCATTTCGGGCTAAAATTCTTCTCTTTTTCCGTTAACTTTTTCGCCGGTATTGTGCTGAGCATCTCACAGAAAATTTGTCGTTTGGAGCAGATTTCCAACCGAATATCATAATGAGATCTCTTACACTTTGTCCAAGTGCTTTGGAAATTAATGGACATGTTCCTTCAGATTAATTATTGACGTAATATTATCCTTAGTTGCGCATGTGAAATCATTTCCCCCATTATTATTCGGCATCAAGAACTCGAATCATAACGAAGAGTTGATGGCTCGAGAAACAATGATTAGGTATTAATTATGATTGTAAGTATGATCATGTGTTTAATGATTTAATAACAATGATTATACCCTTTCAACCCATGAAAATACTCCATAGTTAGCTAGCATTTCCTTTGAAATTATCCCTCCTGTACTTTCAAATGAAATCTTGCCCTATCTCCAAAATTTGCAACACATACTATTTCCAATTTCGTCAAGATTTCAAGAAACCCATACGAACCCTTTTATCTGGTTAATGTATCGAACTACTGCAACTTGAACAACTGATTTTGTCAGTTATTATACGCATCTATCATAGCCAGGAAGAAGAACGCAATATGGTTCCTCATATCAGAATTGAGCCCAACAATTTAGACGTTCTGTTTGCAAATAGAGAGAGTCTATGAAATTTTTCATCGAGATGGTTGATTTGGCTATTTCAAGAGGTTGAACGACTTCCATGAGGAAACAACACTCCAATTTTCCTTGAACATGACTGGGGATGACTCAGAAATAAGAGGACTCGAGATAGATGCATCAAAATGAGCCATAGCAGAGGTTAAAGGGCTGCCTAGGACTGGGGAACGCTAGTTTTGTAGAAAGAGGCACAATTTGAAAGAAACTAAAATTTTTTTAGCACTAGTGGAGCAAGTGAAGAGAAGAGATAGAGGAGTGAAAATCGAGAAATTTCCAAGACCTTGGGACCAAGTCGCGATCTTCTTAAAAATTTACATCACATGTGAGGGGAGATATAAAGTTGTTTATATTTGTGACTTTGTCTTACTGCCTCATTTAAGATATCACAGATTTATCAATATGCCATTTTTCCTATCACAAACCTTGAAAAATATGGCACATTATGATAAAAATTCAAGACACCCACTCTCTTCTATCACAAATCATGGGTTGATCAAATTGTTAGTACAAAGACGCTTGGCACGGAACAATTTAACATGGGAACAGTTTGTTGGAGTTGCAGTGCACCAAGAGCCTGCAATAGCATGTATTAGGGGTAGAAGAGTTGAAAATAGCACCTCAGATTCAGTTGGGGGGAGGGATGAATAATCAGAAGAAGTTGAATATGAACAAGAGGAATATTAAGAGGGATCTACAACACCAGATATCCCTATGGAGGGAATAATTGGATTAGCAAAAGTATATGCAGAAGTAGTAGCTGAAGAAAATGAAGAAGCAGCAACATAAGAAGAAGAAGTAAGGGGAACAACTATAGAAGCAGCGACAATGTAAGTTGGAGCTGTGGATGCAGTCAAGGAAGGATGAGTGATTGCAAAAAATGAGGAACTAAGGCCTCAGGTGGTCGAGATCAAAACCTCTTTGGAAATAAAAGGAACTATAATTGAGTAGGAGGAACCTTTAGCAGGGATTGGAGAAATCTCTACCCTTCTCATACCTAACAAGAAAATCAAAATATCAAGTGTTGGGGAAGAATTATCACGTCCCCTCCCATCCACTAGAGAAAGAACACGACCATAGTGTTGTCAATCCGGGAAATCTAGCCCTATGAACGTAAAATGAAAATGCATTGAAATAAAACACACAAATATGCATAAGAATTACAATTATGCAGCGTAATCAATTCATCCATTCAACACATTAGACATGTTCATCATTTTTCATTAAGCAACAAATACAATTGCAGAGACAAAATAGACAAGAATACTTATCTTGAAAGAAGCTTTTCCCGCAACCAGCTACGTCATTGCAACGTTCCACCCAACCATAGGACAATGTGCTCATCAATCTCTTAGCAACAATGCCACCCCTGAGCTAGGCATGATTCGCACAAGGACGAAGGGAACACTAGCAGGCTCACACATAGCCAAAGGTATATCAAAATTCATCCAAGCCAAACAGAGTTGGGTTTATCAAGTTGCTAGGGAGGTGGAAGGATAAATTGCTAAGCTAGTGAGCTCAATCACAGAGCTATGGACACTTGCACTAGATCTAGCTTGAATTCTAAACATCTACACACCCAACAAAAGAAATCATCCCATTCTCCGCTACACAGTCCCTCTGGTTAGGCCTTCCATTCTAGTGCTATTCAGGATGTGAAAAGAAGAAAACCAACCCTTTTAGATCTTCCTGTGAGGTTCCTTCATACACTAGGTTTATAAATCTTGTTCAGACCCAATTCCACTCCCAACCAGTTCAGATCAAATCCAAATATGGACACATAGTAGGATACAAAATTATGGGTTGAGGAAAAACAGTTTCAACAACAAAATGAATTACCAAGATGGGTAAAAACAACCCCTTAGCAACAATTTGATTTCCAAAGACATTTATGGCCCTAACATGGCCCAAACGGACTCAACAACATCCAAAAATCATGGGTCTCTTCTCCCTCTCACTAGCATTACCAAAAAAATGATTTCCATCTTGGAAAAAAATGGGAAAATGCCAAAAAATCATGGGGAAGGAAACCCAGCTACTGATAATTACAAAAACGATTTCCTAGCCTCATGAAAATGAGGTAAACAACAAAAAACATGAATGAATACCCACACAGGAAGTTCCATCTTCCTTCAAGATCCCAACATGAAGGAAAATGGTGAGGAAAACATGAAAACATGAAAGCATGTTGGAATGGGCAGAATTTTTTGGTTTTTACTTTCCCAAGGAATCAAAACGCATTTCCCAAAAACTAATGGCTTCTCCAATTTGAATTTTCTGACTGTGATACCTTTCCCATCCCATGCAATAACCAACTCAACCAATTTCTGGCAGTAATAAATGATTGGGTGAAAACGAAAAGAAAGGTAGTTGACATTTTGATGGGTTCTCCCTTTGAAATTTGGCTTTTCCCCATTGGCCCAATGGTTTGAGTATCACCCCCCCTATCCTTAGGAAATCATGCCCCGTCTCATTATTTGTTGCATTGACATAGCTGGTTGTGGGTTTTTAATTAAATTGCATATTTACATGATGTCCAAAATTATAATGCTTCGGCTAGCACAAAATACCATCGCCATCGATTTTAATCGCCGAAACATAAAACGATAAATCAACGGTGGATATTTTTCCTTTAGCTCCACACCATGATTAATTACAGTATTTAAATCATATACATTTAATGCAAATGGGGTCAAAACCAGGGTGTTACAAGAATCATCCAGGAGGAGGAGGAAAACTAGAGAATCCAGAACCGCAAAAGTGATAGGCGTTGGGATCCACATTTTCCCCACTGCAACACAAGAACCAGTGGGTATTTTATCGATGGATGCTACTGCCAAACAAGAACCCGTATAAACACAAGGAGAATCATCTAGAAGAAGAATACCTATGGCTCCTAGGACAACAGAAGTGGTAAGTACTAAAATTTCCATGATACCCACAGCAACACAAGAACCAGTGGGTAATTCGCCAATGGATGCGACTGATACACAAAACATTGCTGGAACCAAAAGAATAAGAATCAGGGCCTCCTAGGCAGCAGAAAGGGAAATGATTGAGATTCCCATCTTAACACCTAGGGAACCCACTGAAACATGAGAACTAGTGGCCAATTCACCTATGAAGGCCACTGCTGCCCAAGAATCTTTGCAGCACCAGCTAGAAATGCTATAAGAAGAAAATGACTTGCTGAAGGATGACACTAGAGCATTGAGGGAAGAGCTAGAAAGATGGAAGGCGACAAGAATAAATCAATTGGTGAGAGGCCTATATGCTTTAGCTAAATCTGCTATTCATTTTGAAGATCCACTCTTCAGCCAAGAGAAAGAAGAATTTGTATGCCCTTGTAACGTCCCGGTTTTGACCCCGTTGCATTAGATGTACATGATGTATATATTGTAATGATCATGGTGTGGAGCTAAAGGCCAAGGCCCCACCATTGATCGGTTATGCTATGTTTTGGATTTAAATTTTCCATCGAAGGTGTATCAGGGCATGTGGCATACACCTATTAAGTTTATCATCATGTAAATATGCATCTTTAATTAAAATGAACCCGACCAGCTACGCTCGAGGCAACTAAATTGAGATGGGGGCATGATTTTCAAAAGGATAAGGGTGGTGAAATTGTTAAACCTTGGCCAATGAGAGAAGAACCCATGTGTCATCTTCCCTTATTTTTATTCCAACCACTTTCATTGAAGAATGGATGCTGGTGGTTGAGGCAGTTAATTGTTTTGGGAGTGGGGTGGCAAGACTGTCAGTCCTCACCCACACGCACACTCTACCAACAAGGAACACACCCACGCCTTCCCTCTACTGTGCATTACCTCCACGGTTGTTTTCCTTCCTCACGGTCTGCTCACATCCACGCACAGGATTACTTGGTCTCACTCACGCAGACATTCACTCTCTCCATGACAGTGCTGAAACGTTGGTGCACTCCAATCCGCGTCTTCTCTGTTGTTGTTCATCCACACACAAGCTGGGAGTTGTTCGTCCTCACGCAGGGAACATTGTCTACTCATTACTCTCATGCGTAGTAGTCTGCTCATCTCATGCTCAGTTCGGAAGTCAGTATTTTCTCTTCCTCTGCGTGGTTTATGAATGTATTACCAATGACTTCGTTGCCCAAGGGCGAGCTGTTGTTTTCCCCCTGTTGTGAGCTGTGCTCACTGATAAGCTTCGGGGCTGTGGTCTTCCCCATTCCATGAACTTGGTTGCCTTTCCATCCTCGGATGGTGTACATTCCTTGGTGACTTCATTGTTCATATTGGGTCGTTTCTTTTCCCCACATTGTTGGCTATGGCGGTCGGGGTCTTCTGTACATTTTGGAGACTGTTGTGATTTCACCTGAGAGTCATTTTGGCCACGATAGGGACAAGAATGACTCAGGAATTGGATTCTCTATATTAAGTGGTATCTGCTAAGTGATTGCATATGTGCAGTGGCTGGTCTTTGAACTGTGTAAGGAGCAGGGATGGGGGCTTGGTTTGCTTGATAAACCTGGTGGCTAGAAACCACACAAACAGAGCTAGAGGGCTAGCCTTCTTCTCCATCACCCCTGAATAGCACTAGAAGGGAGTGCAGGGCCTGAGGGACTGTGTAGCAGAGAAGGGATTGATTCCTTTTGTTGGGTGTGTTTGGGTGTCTTAGAGGTTAGGCTAGTTCTGGTGTAGGTGTTCTTGGCTCTGTAATGAGCTCACCAGCTTAGCATTGAGCCTTTCCCACTCCTTGATGGCCTGATAAACCCAACTATGTTGGCTTGGCTGTGTTTTATACCCTTGGCTATGTGTAAGCCTGCTAGTTCCCTTATTCCTTGGAGAATCATGCCCAGCTCGGGGGTGGTAGCGCTGCTGAGAGATTAAGGAGCACACTAGCCTATGGTTGGGTGGAACGTTGCAGCAGCGTAGCTGGTTGCAGAAGAGTTCATCATAAGATAAGTGATCTTGTCCATTTTTACTTCTGCAAATATATATTTTCTGTTAATGATCATGTTGAACATGTGGAACTAATGCTTGAATGAATGCATGTTAATTCCACTGTGCAAGATACATAATTGCATCTGTGCATGATAGAGATTCATGTGTGCATATTCTAGTTCAAAGTTTTATTTAGGAATTCTATTTTAGCAATTTTGTGCATGCACATGTTCATGGGGCTCTTAGCCCGTGTGATTGAAGTTTGGGTCGCATCCTCTACGTCGGTCGGGGCATGGGGACATGACAGTATGGTATCAGAGCATCAGGGTTGCAACAATGGGCCTTTATGGGCCAAGAAGGAGTAACTGACAGAGGTTGCATCTCATTCTGCCCAGCAGAAATCATAAATTGAATGACTGAAAAATTCAAAAATGGTCTAAGTGTTGAGAGGTCGGGCCAATAGCGGGAAAGACTTCCACTGTTGTGGAAGAGCTAGGCGGAAGGACTTCAGACGTAGCAGAAGCCTGCCCGACGAAGAATCCGTTGGAAGGAAAATTGGAAAAAAAATTGTCTACATGTTCCCCATCGGAACAACTAACCGAATTAACTTTCGACGTAGCAGAAGAGTTAGTGAAGTGGACTTCCGCCGTTGCGGAAGAGTTAGAGGGAAGCGCACCCGACGGAGGACCATGGAAAGGAAAATCACCTAAGGGTTAGGAGTTCATCGGAATAATTTAGTAGATCGAGCGTCTGCCATTGCGGACGGCAAAACAACTACGTCGCCGACGAGAAAGACCGCCGACGCCGCAAGGAAGTTAAAAATTTCTATAAGTGAAGGGACGGCCGTCAGAAGGAGTCCGTCTTTGGTGTGCCGCTGTTGCGGAAGCCAAAAGAACTATGCTTCCAATGGGAAAAGGCTTCCAATGCCATGAAAGTAAGTTAGAAGATTCTTCTAAGTAAGGAGAAACAGCGCCCTACCGGAAGAAGATAGTTGTTTGCTCACTCGCCGTTGCGGAAGCCAAAATAACTAGTATTCCGATGGAAGAAGTCTGCCGATGCCGATTAGGTTGTGCCGCTGATCGGAAAGAGAAAGAAGATCATGTTTTGCCGTTGTGGCTGCGGATGGAAATTCTCGCCGACGGAAAGGAAGAATGGAGCCGATCCAGCAGTGAAGAAGAAGGCGAAAAGGGAAAATTGAAAATTTTGGTTAAGGATAAAGACGTCGGAAGGTTAGAACTTCTGACAGCTGATGAGTATGGACATAAGAGCCCGCAGTGGAATGAATGACCGCCGTTGCATCTGGAGAAAGGACTAACCATCCGAAGGGCTAGAGGACCCGATTGCTGACGTTAGTGATTAGTGGATCCGACTGCCGATGTATAGCGGAGCAATTAGCGATTTGGGCAGCCGAAACGTCGGAATGATTAGTTGAAATGGGAGCCGATTCTGCGGGAGATTTAGTCGAAATGAGATCCGATTTTACGAAGAGGAAATTTTAAGTTTTCCGTGGGATTTTCCCAGCCGATTTTGACTGTTATTCATTGATATTTTCAGCAGTTTTATAGTGAATTTTCAAGGCTGAAAAATGAGAAAGTGGCAGCGATTTCATGTGCCAGATTTCACGAAAACCAATGATTTACAAAAAAAAAGATGAGGGCACTGCCCTCGACCCGGCCTACAGTGGCGCAGGGAAGCCACAATGGGGCAATCCCCCTTGACCCCCATCGTCCCCCTCAAATAGACGTTCTTTGATGAATAAAAATCTTGTGTTTGAGCAATTTGTAATTTTATAATTTTCCAAGAGAAGGTAAGCAATGTTGGTTTATGTTAACATATGTATATAACAGTTGTGTTACTAACACATTTGTAGAGTCATAGTCCCCTTCCAGGGAAGTATTCCAGGTGGTGCAGTTTGACAAGTAAGTGGTGGATCAGTTATGAGAACCCATGATGGGTATGATGCTCGAGATTCTCATGAGAAAGCAGAAGATGCCATGGGAGAAAATGTCCGTAATGGAAATGATGACATTGAGTCTAATGGAAGGAGATTCCAAAAGACACCGTCAGATGTTGTAGCCACCATGAGAAGCTTAATCAAAGCCTAGGAAGAGCAGCATCAGTTGAATGCTGCTATGTTGCATAGTTTGACAAACTTGCAAAGAAAGATAGATTCTGGACGGGGTACAGCAAGACCAGAAGGAGGTAAGAGCCGTACTAGGAGAAGGAGAAGGAATTCTAGTGGGTCATCTGATTCTGAAGAATCCAGCGAGGATTCAAGCTCTTCTTCTCATAAAAGAAAAATAAAGAGACACCATAGGGATCGCTCTTAGGATGAATTTAGGAAAGCTAAACCTCCTACTTTTGATGGTGAGATAAAGACTGGATGAGAAGCTGAAGCTTGGCTTCTTGGGATAAATAAGTACTTTCAAGTGCATGATTATTCAAAAAACATGAAGGAAAGAGTTTCCATATTCATCCTGAATGGAAGAGCATCCATTTGGTGGTAACACTTCAAGAAAGTAAAGAGGATCAATGAAAGGAGACTTAAGTGGAAACAGTTCAAGAAGTATTTCAAGCAGAAATACCTCTCTGACAGGTATTATGATGACAAGATTAAGGAGTTCCATGAGTTGATATTGGGACAATGGACCATGTAAGAGTATGCAAATAAGTTTTTGGAGCTGTTGAGGTATGTCTGATACATCAGAGATGAAAAAGTGAAGGTCCAGCATTTTCTGAGTGGATTACCTCAGTCTTACAAAGATAGGATTGAGTTTTATGAACCTAGAACTCTTGAAGAAGCAATAAGAAAAGATAAGTATTGTTATGAGCAAAGAAAAGGTAAACCTGATTACCACAAGGCATGGAAGGACAAGAAGAACGAGAAGTTTGACCAAAGGAAGAAAGGTTTCAAACCTTTTAGCTTCCAGAATCAGTAGAGGCAGCCATCTCAAGCTGCGAGTAAGCCTGTTGGAGTGACCGGAGAAAAGCCTAAGGATCCAAAACAGAATAGGGGACCACTCCAATGTTGGAAATGTGGAGGACCCCACGTGCGTAGGAATTGTCCACTCGAGAATGAGAGTGTAAGACCTGCTTATAACCTTCAAGAGGTAGAAACAGTGGGTCAAGTAGCAAGGGCAGTTCCTAGGATCTATGTAGCATTGGAGGACCGCCAAGCAGATCACCAGTTAGCTGTGGTTGAAGTAGCAGGTAAGATTGTTGAGAAATCTGTTTCTATTTTAATTAACCCTGGTTCTATTCACAGTTATATTACTCCTAGAGTATTGGAGAATTGTACTTTTAAGAAAGTAAAGCACATGAAGTCTTGGTTAGTTCAGCTAGCCACCGAAACTAAGAGAAAGGTCAATGAAGTGGTAGAAAAATGTCCATTGGTCATGAATGGATTGGTCACTTGTGTAGATTTGAATGTTCTACCGCTTGGTTCCTATGATGTCCTCATTGGGATGGATTGGTTAGAAGCTCACAGAGTGAAACTTGATTGTTACAATAAGACTTTTGAATGCATAAATGAAGAAGGGAACCTAGTAGTTGTGAAAGGCATTCCAAAGGTGATTTCGGTGAGGCAGGTTTCAGCTATGCAGTTAAAGAAGTTCTATAGGAAGGGTTTCCAGTAGTATGCAGCTCAGATTTTGGAGGAAACGAGAGATGAAACTCCTAGGTTGGAGGACTATCAGATGTTACAGGAATTCGGGGATGTGTTTCCTGATGAGATTCTAGGGTTTCCTCCAAAGTGGGACATTGATTTCACAATTGAACTTGTGCCAGGAGAAGCACCAGTGTCCAAAGCACCCTACAGGATGAGTACCCCAGATATGCTAGAGTTGAAGATGCAACTGCAAGAGTTGTTGGAAAAGAAGTATATTCGGCCAAGTGTGTCTCCTTGGGGAGCACCAGTTCTATTTGTAAAGAAGAAAGATGGTACACTCAAGTTGTGTATTGATTACAGACAATTGAACAAGGTTACTGTGAAGAATAAATATCCTTTGCCTAGGATTGATGACCTCTTTGATCAAATGAGAGGAGCAAGGGTATTTTCCAAGATTGACTTGAGGTCTGGTTACCATTAGGTGAGAATCAAGGATGAAGACATTCATAAGACAACCTTTAGGACAAGGTATGGGCATTATGAGTTTGTAGTGGTACCATTTGGTCTCACGAATGCGCCAGCTACATTTATGTGCCTTATGAATAGTGTCTTCAGCAGGTATTTGGACAAGTTTGTTCTTGTTTTCCTTGACGACATTCTTGTTTATTCTAAAAATGAGGAAGAGCATGAAGAGCATTTGATATTGACATTGAATTTGCTCAGGGAGCACCAGTTGTATGCCAAACTGAGCAAGTGTGACTTCTATAGAGATAGAATTCAGTACTTAGGTCACATTATATCAGAGGAGGGCATATCTGTGGACCCTGAAAAGATTGAAGCCATTATGAATTGGCCTACTCCAAGAAATGTGACAAATGTGAGATCTTTCATGGGACTTACAGGATACTACAGGAGATTCATTGAGGGATTCTCCAAAGTTGCACATGCTATCACTTCTTTGCAAAAGAAGGGGATGAAGTTTGAATGGATATCGAGGTGTGAAGAAAGTTTCTAAAGGTTGAAGAATCTTCTCACCAGTGCACCAGTATTGAAGGTTGCAGATCCAGAGAAATATTTTGTGGTATGTATCGATGCATGCAGACAAGGGCTTGGACGAGTCCTTATGCAAGACAACCACGTGATATGTTATGAGTCAAGAAAGTTGAAGGAACATGAGACGAACTATGCCACTCGTGATCTAGAGCTTCCATCCATAGTACATGCTCTCAAGATGTGGAGACATTACTTGATGGGGAGGAGATTTGAGCTCAGAATGGACCATTGTGGACTGAAGTATCTATTTGATCAGCCTACTCTAAATGCTAGGCAAGCAAGATGGCTGGAGTTTTTATGTGAGTTTGATTTTGAAATCAAGCACATAAAGGGAAAAGAAAATAAGGTAGCTAATGCACTCAGCAGGAAGGTGCAGGAAATGCATGTGGCATCTCTTAGTATTTGCCAATCAGATTTGAGGTAGCAGATTGTTAGTCATGTTGCTGAAGACGAATTGTATGAGCAGGTAAAAGACAAATTGCAGCAGCAAGGTCTTGAGAAGAGGTATGAGGGATATAAATTGGAAGAAGATGGACTTCTCACTTATAAAGGTAGAATTTATATTCCGAATGTAGCATATTTGAGGAGAGTTGTCATGGACGAAATCCATCAAGCTCCGTATTCTGGTCACCCAGGATATGAGAAGACAATTGCTACAATTAGGAAGCAGTATTTTTGGCCAGGTATGAAAAGGGATATGGCTGAGTACATTTCAAGGTGTATAAAATGTCAATAGGTAAAGGATGAGCATCAACATCCAGTAGGTTCATTGCATCCTTTGCCAGTTCTGGAATGGAAATGGGAAGTTATTTCCATGGATTTTATTACAGGATTGCCGATGACTTGGAGACAACATGATTCCATCATGGTTGTGGTAGACAATTTGACTAAGGTAGCACATTGTATACCAGTGAAGTCTACGCATACGACAGATGACATTGCAAAGATATTCATGAAGGAGATTTTCAAATTGCATGGATTGCCAAAGGCAATAGTATCTGACAGAGATGTCAAGTTCACTTCCAAATTTTGGAAGAGGTTGTTTGCATATTTGGGTACAAAGCTAAACTTTAGCACTGCATACCATCCTCAGATAGATGGTCAGACAGAGAGATTTAATCAAGTTCTTGAAGATATGCTTTGCATGTATGTGATGGACAAACCGACCAAGTGGGAAGATTACTTACACTTGGTAGAGTTTGCTTACAACAATGGGCAGCAGACATCCTTGGGGATGAGTCCGTATGAAGCTTTGTATTGAAGAAGGTGTAGGACACCAGTGACTTGGGATAATCCAGTGAACAGGATTGTGCTTGGGCCAAAATTGCTCAGGGAAATGGAGCAAGAGGTTGTAAAGATCAGGCAGAAGCTAAAAGCAGCACAGGATAGACAGAAAAGCTATGCAGAAATGCATAGGGTGAACAGGGAGTTCAGTGTAGGGGATCATGTTTACCTCAGAGTGAGGGCAAGGAAGAGTTCCTTGAAGCTTGGAAGTTGTGCCAAGATGTCACCTAGATATTGTGGGCCGCTCGAAGTGATTGAAAGAATAGGGCCAGTTGCATATAAAATTGCCTTGCCTGCTAGCACTAGAGCTCATAATGTTTTTCATGTTTCTTTGCTTAAGAAATATGTACATGACCCTAACCATGTGATAAATTGGGATGTGATTTAGGTGGAACCCGAGGGAGAGTTTCGAATCGAACCAATGCGCATCCTCAACAGGAAGGTCACAATGCTCCGGAACTAAGCCATAGCGCAGGTAAAGGTGCAATGGGAACACTTCGGACCTGAAGAGGCTACATGGGAGCTGGAGGATTCCATGCGATTGGCACATCCATTTTTTTTGAATTCTGTGGAACACTGAGGCGATGCTAGTGTAATATTTTGCTCAAATTTTGTAAAGCACTGAGGACATTGCTATTGAATGGGGAGGGGAATGTAACGTCCCAGTTTTGACCCCGTTGCATTAGATGTACATGATGTATATATTGTAATGATCATGGTGTGGAGCTAAAGGCCAAGGTCCCACCATTGATCGGTTATGCTATGTTTTGGATTTAAATTTGTCATCGAAGGTGTATCGGGGCATGCTGAATACACCTATTAAGTTTATCATCATGTAAATATGCATCTTTAATTAAAATGAACCCGACCAGCTACGCTCGCGGCAACTAAATTGAGATGGGGGCATGATTTTCACAAGGATAAGGGTGGGGAAATTGTTAAACCTTGGCCAATGAGAGAAGAACCCATGTGTCATCTTCCCTTATTTTTATTCCAACCACTTTCATTGAAGAATGGTTGTTGGTGGTTGAGGTAGTTAATTGTTTTGGGAGTGGGGTGGTAGGACTGTCAGTCCTCACCCACACGCACACTCCACCAGCAAGGAACACACTCACGCCTTCCCTCTACTACGCATTACCTTCACATTTTTTTTCCTTCCTCACGGTCTGCTCACATCCACGCACAGGCTTACCTGGTCTCACTCATGCAGACATTCACTCTCTCCACGATAGTGCTGAAACGCTGGTGCACTCCAATCCGTGTCTTCTCTGTTGTTGTTCATCCACACACAAGCTGGGAGTTGTTCGTCCTCACGCATGGACCATTGGCTGCTCATTACTCTCACACGTAGTAGTCTGCTCATCTCACGCTCAGTTCGGAAGTCGGTATTTTCTCTTCCTTTGCGTGGTTTATGAATGTATTACTGGTGACTTCGTTGCCTAAGGGTGAGCTATTGTTTTCCCCCTATTGTGAGCTGTGTTCACTGATAAGCTTTGGGGCTGTGGTCTTCCCCATGCCGTGAACTTGGTTTCCTTTCCATCCTCGGATGGTGTAAGTTCCTTGGTGACTTCATTGTTTAGATTGGGTCGTTGCTTTTCCCCACATTGTTGGCTGTGGCGGTCAGGGTCTTCTGTACATTTTGGAGACTGTTGTGATTTTTCCTGAGAGTCATTTTGGCCACGATAGGGCCAAGAATGACTCAGGAATTGGCTTCTTTGTTTTAAGTGTGATCCGCTGAGTGATTGCATATGTGCAATGGTTGGTCTTCGGACTATGTAAGGAGCAGGGATGGGGGCTTGGTTTTCTTGATAAACTTGGTGGCTGGAAACCACACAGACAGAGCTAGAGGGCTGGCCTTCTTCTCCATCACCCCTGAATAGCACTAGAAGGGAATGCAAGGCCTGAGGGACTGTGTAGCAGAGAAGGGACTGATTCCTTGTGTTGGGTGTCTTAGAGGTCAGGCTAGTTCTGGTGTAGGTGTTCTTGGCTCTATAATGAGCTCACCAGCTTAGCATTAATCCTTTCCCACTCCTTGATGGCCTGATAAACCCAACTTTGTTGGCTTGGCTATGTTTTATATACCCTTGGCTATGTGTAATCCTGCTAGTTCCCTTATTCCTTGGAGAATCATGCCTAGCTCGGGGGTGGCAGCGCTACTGAGAGATTAAGGAGCACACTGGCCTATGGTTGGGTGGAACGTTGCAGCGGCGTAGCTGGTTGCGAAAGAGTTCATCATAAGATAAGTGATCTTGTCCATTTTTACTTCTGTAAATATATATTTTCTGTTAATGATCATGTTGAACATGTGGAACGAATGCTTGAATGAATGCACGTTAATTCCACTATGCAAGATACATAATTGCATCTGTGCATGATAGAGATTCATGTGTGCATATTCTAGTTCAAATTTTTATTTAAGAATTTTGTTTCAGCAATTTTGTGCATGCACATGTTCATGGGGCTCTTAGCCCGTGTGATTGAAGTTTGGGTCGCGTCCTCTACGCCGGTTGGAGGCATGGGGACGTGACAGTCCTGAATGTGGAGACTTGTTTAAATCAGCAGGTTTATAAAGTTGATAAAATGGAAATAGGATCTTGGAGATCGGCACATTCAAGCCAGGGAGGAGATGAGACACTGCATGAAGAGCCAGTAGAGGAAACAAGGTTGGAAGAAAATTTGATTCCTGAGCAGGAGTTCCATGTAGATAAGGAATTGCAACCTCAATATTCAGAACATAATGAATTGCTTCCTTTTGGAAGCAGTTCTGGGGAATTTAATTCACTTACAGAACAGGAGTAGCAGTCTGGTGGCACAGAGATTGTGCAAATGCATACTGACTAGGAGGATTCGGATGAAACAAAAATTATGCAAGAGCAGTAGTCGAGTGGCATAGAAATCATGGAAGAGCAGTAGTCAGTTGACACAGAAATTGTGCACGAAATAGTCCAGCAGCTTGAAGACATGAAATTAGAACATGACACTATTACATAAGAACAGTGTCTTCAAAATTGGTTGCTGAAACTACTGTGAAGGAATTGAAAGAATCAAGCACTGTCACACAAGAATTAGTTCCTCTAAAAATATTTTCTGAAGCAACAACCCAGACTGAAACTGCTGAAAACCAGGAAATGAAGCTCATACTAAAGATGAATCTGCTGAAACAAATGCAATGGGAGTTCAAACTGAGGCTGAATTTGTTGAAATGAAGGAAGTAGCATTCCATATCTAGGAAGAGGAAGCAATGGAGAATATTCTAGATGGTGAAACAAAAGATGCAGCAACATGGGTAGAGGTTGCAGAACTTCAAGAGACAAAAGAGGTAACACTTATAAGGATTAAAGAAAGAAGATGGAAGCATCATGCAAACCAACTTGAGAAAGGTATGATTTCCCTTACTGCACATAAGAAGGCATTCATGAATTAAGGGAACAATGGGCTCAGGAAATATTCTTCCAGAACATTCGATGGGAAGAGATGAGGGAAAAGTTGGAAGAGTTAAAGAAATATGAGGTTATGGAGAAGAGTAAAGAGAAGATGCTCACTTTAACTCAGAAATTATTGAGCTGCAGAGACCCCTCCCCATCCCACCTTGTGTTTTTATTTAAGCAGATGATTATGTTCCAGATCAAGGCCTTGAAGGAAGGAATACCATTGAAAGTTGTGATAGCTTCTCAAGTTTTGGAGACCTTTACCTAGAGTGAATTATCGAAGCAAAATTTGCTGTGTGAATTGTATTTGCATGATAGGGCATGCTTGATGGACACACAGGCTAATCCAGTTCCCCATATTGGGGACATTCATTTGAGGTCATTTTCTTCTTTTTTCAATAATCATGTGCGTTGGTTGACCTCCTCACAGACTATCAGGAGAAATGAAGACACCTACACCTTGTGGATCCAAGGAGAACCTAAAGCCACTCTCTTTGTGATTTCTGGGCATAAGAGAAACCTTATAGTTTTAGATAAAGTCCAGCAGTTGGATGAATTTCAACAGATGGTTATCTCTACATATGTCACAATGATCTCTCATTAGCAAGATATTTCCATATAGGGAAGTAGCCACAGATGGGATTTGTTTCCCATAGCTCTGAGGGAAAAATATCCATTTTTCTTTGACAATTTTAAATATGCCCTGTCTAGAGTATTTGGTTATATTAATTGCATGGAGTCTTGAGGCCTAAACTGGCTGGGTCTAAGGTTTATATTTCCTCTTATTTGGTGGCCACATAAGAAATATAAGGGAATCTACAATATGACCAAGAAAGCTAAGAGAGACTATTGGGGAACTCTTATCATGACCAATGGGTTTTTGCAATTTGAGGAGAGACTAGATCCCTCATTCAACCTCACCAATTTTAACAGGAGAAGTCTTGAGTCTGATTGAGACTTAGAATAGTTCAATATGTTGTATGAGGACATGCAACTAGGACTATTTGCCCCTTTTTTCCATACTCTGTCCCACCATTTTCCCCTATATTCACCCCTATTTTTCAGCTGAACCCTTATCCTTTTCATTCAAACCAACATAAATATATTAGGCATAAATCATTATTATTATTTAATTTTATGCTTGGTTTTATTTATAATCATTGATTTTACCTATTGTTGTGATGACCTGTCCATGCTTTGAAAGAAAGATTCAGAATCACAGGTGGCACAACTGCAACAATTCATTATATTGAGGTGGTGCGGCTGCAACAACTTGCTCTATCTGGAAGATGGTCATGCTTGGATTCATATACTTTCTCAAAATATGTGACTGGAATTAATGCAGAAGGAATCTTAGGGGTGCCTTCATGATTACAGCCAGACTCTTTGAGAATCTCCCGCAATTCGTTGGGTGTGTTCGCTCGCAGAAAAGCTCACAGTAAAAATTCATCCATTTCTGAGATGGTTTTATGCAAGGAACAGTTAGGTGTAACTGCTTTGATGATTCAGTAGCCTGAAGATCAAATATCTTCATGGCTACCTGAAATTTATATAACATGCTATCTTTTCTCTTGTATAAATATACGTAGGCAGGGAAAGCCAAGGGTTCATTCCTAGTTTGTAAAAGATAGTAGAGAGACTATAACTGTGACTGCAATTTTTATCTAATTAATAAAAAGGGTGATAATTCTCAGTAGTTTCCTATTGCATCTTTCGTGAGCTTTCAACAACATTTCTATTTGAAGGCTAGGGCCCACCTTCTAACAGATTTGTTGGTAGTTTATATGTTATATGTTATTTTATTTTTAGTTAAGTGTGGGATTTTAGTTTGATGAATATTTATGGTTGGTTGTAATTGCATTTATTCAGTGATCACATGCATTGGTTTTCCTTTGGTTTGTTGTAGATGATTTGGTGTGATAGTCGACTATATTCTTAATTTTTCTTGTTATGTAGTGTATGTTAGTGGTTGTTACAGACTCACTTAGCCCCTGTGTGTGTGTGATTTAACTTTCTATATTTTTCTTGATTAGATAGATTGTCTTCTTTGATGAATTTATTGTTGATTGATAATTAGTGATCATTCTTTCTTGGTAACTTATAATTTCATTTATGCAAGTGTAATTCTAGGTTAATTCACTTTTAGTCCTTAGATCCTAGAATTTATACAGTAGAAATAGAAGTATTTTCATATCCTAGATGGATAGTTTTACTTTGATTTCCTACAAGGGATTAAGTTAGCTGAAGCAATAATTAGAATTCACTGAATTTCATTTTATTGATCAACTAATGAACATGTTTATGTATATATTTTGCTAATTTCCTTTGAGATAACAGACTTCCCTGAGTTGAGAATTAAGTATTGAACACTCTTCTTGTTAAGTAATTATTAAGTATATAGAGTGCCCAACAAAGTGGGTCTAGGTTCTGACCTCCATCAAAGAATGGGAGGAGAAGGAAAGAGTCGGGTCATAAATAAAAATCAGTTAATGGGAGAACCAAGGAAACTGGAGCAATGCTTACCGAAAGAAAGAACAATGCCAAAGCTTCAGATAAGATCGGAAAGGGTCTATGCAGACATTCAATATTTGAAAGATCACGCACTTATTAAAAAATTTGTAGGTATTTGGCTTGCAAAAAAGGATCTAGTATGGTGGATCAACATGGCCTGAAAACCCCAGGGGCATTACGATCTCCAACTTGGAGCCAAAGGAATATTCATGGTAATGTTCTTCAATGAGGAAGATCATGTATGCATCTTTGATAATGGGTTGTACTTTTAAAATTCTATAGGGCTCTGTGTTCGGACTTGCAAAGAATGTTTTAACCCTGACAAAGAAAATATGACGAAAACCCCTGCTTGGTTACTCCTTTATTCATTACCGTATGAATAATGGAAGGAGGAAATACTCATAGACATAGGAAACAATTTGGGAGTCTTTGTTAAAGTATCATAGAAAACAAATAAGATGAGGTATACTTCGTATGCTAGGATCTGTCTCTACATGGATATATCGCAATATCTGTTGAAAGGGATCAAACTTTCTTGGGAAGATGAGGACTGGTCCTAGGTGATTGATTATGAGAAAATATTGTTTCGTTGTAGACGATGTTATGAGCATGTACATATATGTCATGAGTTCCCCTTAAATAAATAAATGGGTGCAACCCCTAACCCTGAAGGGAAAGATTTGGAATGGTTTACCAAAGTTACCACCAAGAAGCAAATGACTAAGCATGGACCAGGGATAGAGGTTCACAAAAAGGCTCAAACGCATAACCAGTTTGAAGTTCTACAACTAGCAGAGGAAAATATTTATTTGGAGGAAGGAAAAATCCCAGAAACTTGGGTGGATGAGTGAGCCCCCACACTAGATAATTCTATCGATAGTACATAAAAGGCCCATGTGGAGGAGGATTTCAACATACAAAGGGAGGAAGGTGATGAAATAAAACTGGGAGAACTCGACCTTGAGGGTTTGTAGGTGGCATGCTTGGATAAATTCATGGACTCCATCCCTCCCCAACATATTTCTCTTCTAGAAAAATCTATCATTAAGACAAAATTCATCAATCGCTGAGAATAGATTTTGAGTCCTTCAAGGAGAACGAAGGGAAAAAGAAAGGGAGAAGGGAGAAACGAGGAAGACACAATAATGTTCATGGAATTCAATTGGTAGGTGCGAATTTGTTTGCCTCTAGACAATAACCTACCATCGATGCGGATCTCGCTTCTTCCCCAAAACAATTGTAATATGTGTATCATTTAATGGAATATTAGAAGCTAGAATATCCCTTTGAATACTAGAATCTTGAAAAGGAAAATAGAGATTGAAAAAATGACAATAGTTATGCTTTAAGAAACCAAATGCTCGGAATCAAAACTCAAAATCATTGGTAAGAAAATATGGAAACAATGTGAAGTAATAACTAGTGATGCCACGTGAGTGGTTGGGGGGATACAAATTCTCTCAAAATCGAGGGAGGTTTGTCTCTCTGGTTTCTTGGCTTCTCACTTCATTTTAATGACTTCTTTCCAGTTGTTCGAAATAAGAATCCAAGGCTTTCTGTCAAATGTATATGGGACTTCAACAACTATCCAAAAGGATTCCTTCCTAGATTCCCTTCTTAACTTAAGGATGGTTGTCGACTTGAATCATTGGGTCTTGGGAGGGGAGTTCAACATGACCCATAGTTTGGAGGAGAAAAGAGGTAGTATCCATTGGTTAAACTCCAACAGTGAACATTTTGGAGAAGTAATAGACGCCCTTTACCTACTTGACGTCATAACGTCTAATAACACCTTTACTTGGAATAATAAACGGTCCGGGGATAGGAGCATTTCCTCCTAGATAGAATGATTTCTAGTCTCTGAGTCAATAATGATGGGTGGAGGTGAAATTTGTGCTGATTTACTCCCCTCAATAGGATCTAACCACAGTCCCATTAGTTTGGAATGGAGAAGGATTGGGGAGCATCTTAAATGACCTTTTGGTTTGAGCAATTTTGGCTCCTACATCCAGAATTCCAGGTGAAACTTTGTCAGTGGTGGGAGGAATCAATACCCACGAGGGGAACCCTAATGTACCAATTCCAACAAAATCTTAAGTTCCAAAAAGGAAAAATCAAGCAATGGAATACAGATTCCTTTGGGAACATTTGTCTAGTATAGAAACAATTAGACCAACAAATGAAAGAAGTACAACAAGTTGCCATGACTGAGGGTTAATTCACTGATCTTTTGGATAAAGAGAAGAGACTTCTAACGGAGCTCAATATTAAGGAAAATAAGGAGGAGCTACTATGGAAACAATAATCCTAAAATCGATGGATGAAAGAAGGTGAACATAACACTAAATGTTTTCATAAGGAAACAATACAACACATGCAAGGTAGTTACGTGGTTCGTTCCAAAAAGGAAGATGGAAGCTATGCGAAAACACAAGTGAATATGGAGCATACCCTGAGTGGATTCTTTGTTTATCTCTTGGAAGAATTTGATCTTAATTGATGAGGCGCTCAAGAGAGTGTTTTGCAACACATCCCAAAGGTGATTACTACGGATCATAGCACAATGTTACTGAAATCGATTGATATGGAATAACTAGATTAAGTAGTCAAATAGATGGAAGTGGACAAATCCCTAGCCCCAGATTGTTTTACAACAAATTTCTTTCATTCTTGTTGGGACTGGATGAAAGAGTAATTGTTGGAGCTAGTAGAATATTCAATAACAACTTGAAGTATCTTGAAGGCCTTCAATGGCACCTTTCTAATAATAATTCCTAAAGAAATGGGAAGGAAGGATCCTAAATTTTTTTGGCCTATCACCCTCTATAATGTCAATTATAAAATCATAACTAAGGTGATAGCTAATCATTTGTGACTGCTATTCCCCATGCTGATATCCCCCAAGCAATATAGATTTGTAGAAGGAAGACAAATCTTAGATGACATCATCTTGGTTCATGAAACAATCCATTCCCTAAAGATGACCAAGAGTCCAGGTATGCTGCTAAAACTTGACTTATCGAAATCTTATGATAAACTCAATTGGACCTTCTTAGCAGTGATGTTAAAGAACTTTGGATTTCACAAGGAATGGATAGAATGGGTGATGAGCCTAGTCTCTTCAACATTTTTTTTCGATTTTGTTCAATGGGACACCCTCGAAGCCCTTCCCTTCCTCGAGAGGGATTTGACAGGGGGACCCTTTATCCCCATTCTTGTTCATCATCATTGTAGAAGGGATTGGAATAATTCTCAAATCAATGCAGCGGGATAACCACATATGTGGTCTCTCACTCAATGAAGGAATGGGTCCTGCGACCCACCAAAAAATTGTGAATGACACCATGTTGATGGGTCCATCCAAGAAGAAAAATGAATAAAAAAGAATTTGATACCTTTCTGAAGTCTAGTGGCATAGAAATTAACAAAGATAAATACCAAGTGTACTTCTTTCACACACCAAAAATTACTAGAAGGAACATCCTATGAACTTTGGAATTCTTAGAATGACAACTCCCTTCCATGTATTTGGGTGATCCCTTGGCCAAATCTAGGATTCATAAAATTTCCTAGAAGGATTTTCTTAACAAACTCAAATAGAATCTCAAGCAATGGACTTGCATGTCCCTTAACTTCCCAATCTGACTTATTTTAGTTAAATTGGTATTGCACGCGATGCCAATTTACATTTTCTCGATACTTGCTACCCCCAAGGAGGTCCTTAAGAAAATATGCACCATTCAATGAAAATATCTTTGGGGAGGGACTGATGGGAATCGGAAATGGGATTTGGTCGATTGGGATACTCGTTGCACCCCAAAAGATGCAGGGGGTTTTAGAGTACGAGACCCGGTGTGTGTAAACATCATGTTGGGGGGGGGGGAGATTTGGTGGCAGTGGATGGTGTATTCAGAGAAACCATGGGAACTATCATGGAACCAAAAATATGCTCCCCATTGGCCAAAACATAATCTGATATGTTTTGTGGAAGACTTACCTCACTCGCATATTTGTAAGGAAACACAAATGAATACGAAATTAGTTGAAAGATACAATTTCTAGGAAATAAGAGACAGTGCCTCAGCCTCTTTCCTTCAAGATGCTTGGCAATAATTACCAAGGATCGAAAAATAAAGGATATATCGATGACTTAATACTTTACATCCAAAGTAACCCCATGGAGCGAGTGCAATATTTATGGGAACCTACGACTAGTGGTAAACAATTTCGATCATGGAAACCCAAGAAATGGTGGGAAGCATGCATTCCAGACAAGAACCTAGAAATTTTATAAGAGGACTTGAGTGATAGACAAATTTCGGCGATCGAAGGGGGAGACAAAGTCCACCAGGGGTACTCCAACACCGGGACCTTCAAGATCGCAGAGGCAGTTGGATTACTTCAGGAATTCCACTTACATCCATGTGAGGACAAATGGATTAAGGTGTGGAAAGCAAACCTATGGCCTAAAATTGTAACTTTCACTTGGCTAATGATACATAGATGTAACCTAACTTGGGAAAATTTACTAAAATGAGGCATAACATGCTCCTACCATTGATGTATTTTATACAACGTTCAACAAAAACCATCAACCATTTGTTAGACGGCTTCCTCTTGGCCTCCTACCTTTGAGATAAGGGGCAAGAGAGGTTCATACAAGTCTCCCAGTTAATGTTAGAAAAAACAGGACCGCAGAGCAATAACAATTATACAGTTAAATCAATAAACAAGATGCAAAAACACATTAAACATTACAGAGAGACACAAATATAATGTGGTTCACCCAAACGATGGGCTACGTCCACAAACAAATTTTCCAGTCCTTTTATTTCAGTCCAGAAAGGTGAAGGGATACGCCCTGCAGCAAAACCGCTTCACTTCCTCTTCACGCTCTCATAGTCTCTCTTCCAGCACAATACAATGCCCACATCCAATACAATACAATACTCACATCCAGTACCATACAGTACTCACATCCAATACAATACAGTACTCAATACAATTACAATGGAGCCTCCTCAAGCCTTATAAAGGCTTAATCACATGCAATACCATGGGATAATACCATGGGATACAACAAACCATGTGCCCAAACCATGTGCTAGACCTAACCACCTTTGGCTCAATATCGAGTCAAGGTTAACACATGCAATACCATGGGACAATACCATGGGCTACAACAAACCATGTGCTAGACCTAACCACCTTTGAATCGATCTCAAGTCAAGGTTAACTCTAACAATCCCCCCTTTAAACTTGACTTGGAGTAATCACCAAATCCCCTCAAGTATTTACCGAGGAATCTTACATACACCCCCTTATCACCTAGGTCTATCTCCCAACTTTACTGGTGAGTTACCAGGGGTATGCATGCCTTACCAGGTCTTACAGCCATTGGCCCTTTTACATGCAAACTGCTCCATTACATTTCTATTTGCCTTCATGGTGACTAATCATAGCAACTCTACCGCTGCTGCACTTGCTGGACCTTGGACTTGGCAAATTTCTTCTTTTCACCTTCATGCTTTAAGGCCAACAGAAACCGAGCAGGAACTCAGTTTCTCTCTGGTTACTCCCTTTGTCAACATGTCTGCGGGATTCTGGATAGTGTGAATCTTTTCCAGTTTTAACAGTTCTTCATCTAGAACAGATCTTATGAAGTGGTACTTGAGTTCTATATGTTTAGTCCTTGAATGAAAGACTGAGTTCTTTGCAAGATGAATGGCACTCTGGCTGTCACTGTACAGCCTACTATTCTCCTGTTTCTTACCCGATTCTTCCATGAACCTCTACAACCAAATCATCTCCTTACTAGCCTCTGTAGTAGCAACATGCTCTGCTTCCGTTGTTGAAAGTGCAACAACTTGTTGCAGTTTTGAAATCCTTCTTATTGCTATTCCACCTAAAGTGAACACATACCCTGTGGTGCTCCTCCTGCTGTCTTTATCACCAGCCATATCTGCATCAGCATATCCCTGCAGAACAGTGTCTGAACCTCCAAAACATAACGCATGAGAAGTGGTACCTCTCAAATACCTGAGAATCCACTGTACTTCTTTCCAATGCTCTTTACCTGGATTATTCATATACCTACTCACAACTCCCACTACATGTGCAATATCTGGTCTTGTGCACACCATGGCATACATCAAGCTCCCAACTGCTGATGAATAGGGAATCTTAGACATGTAATCTATCTCTTCCTGTGTCTCTGGACACATACGCTTGCTTAGTTTGAAATGGCTTGCCAAAGGTGTGCTGACTGGTTTTGCATTCTGCATTCTAAACCTCTGCAACACCTTTTCTATGTACTCACCTTGAGACAATGTCAATTTGTGATTTTTCCTGTCTCTTGTTATTCTCATACCAAGGATTTGCTTTGCAGCACCCAAATCCTTCATCGCAAATGATTTAGCTAGTTTTCTTTTGAGCACATTTATATCCTGCATGTTAGACCCTGCAACAAGCATGTCATCCACATACAATAACAAGATAATATATCTTTCGTTATCTAGCCTCTTGAAATAAACACAGTGGTCAGAATGACATCTATCATAACCTTGTTCTATCATAAACTTATCAAATTTTAAATACCATTGCCTTGGAGCTTGCTTCAGACCATAA